>CABEEJ010001515.1:114064-140317 GCA_901482245.1 Timema douglasi
TGCGGGCTGCATAACAAAAAAAAAAAAGAAAAAGAAAATCTATCAATTGATAAACATCGATACATTATCTTAGAAGAGGTGTTGAAAATGTTAACGCAAAAATTTCACTCGTTCTCGAGAAAACTGATATTTCCAACAGATTTTTTTCCCGCAAGACATGTCCGGTAGCTAGCACCATCTACGATGTCCGTGATCTATCTGTTCTTGTTGGAGCGGAAGGATACTTTGGTGGGCTATGAAGCTCAGCCACGCCTTTCACCCTCACCAAAAAATAGGTTTTAGACCTGCACTCGACAGGGCCAAGGGAACTAAGGAAAATGCTCCTAATGGGCACCAGAGTATGTACAATTAGGCTTAATTTAGAATAAGACTCGCACTGGCTCCACAACTTCATAATACATATAATCGGTTACGACGTGTAGACAACCTCTTAAGGTGCAACCTGGGCGACATTCTTTTTCAACAGAGCGGATGATAATCTACACATAAGGTGACCTAGCCTGGATATCATGTTCCTCCCAGATGTACAGTGGCCCCACGGCTTCTTTGGTGCTGACTGAAAGCTCACAGCAGACTTCCGACAGTCAACATCTAGGTATATACATAAATGTTGACTGTCAGAAGTGACAACTGCTAAGCACAGGTTTTTGCAGGTCATTTGGTTCGGCGTAGGGATACATAATTTGGTCTGGTAACTTTTCAAAGCCGTCAGCTGTCAGTCAGAACCAAAGAAGCCATTGGGCTATTGTAGGTTTATTGAAATAATCATCATCTACTGCTTTTACTTCCTCCCACCCAGAATCCTGAACTGCAGAGGAGAAGCGCGTGGCGTGGCAGTAGTCCAGGCGTATCAGTTGGCGTCGTTGCCATAGAAACAAGTGAAGCGGAAGGGTAATGAAGCACTCCGCTGACGGATGCTTACATAGAAGATAAAGACCCGGAGTGCGACTGCGCATGGTTTGAGAAGGGAGTATCGTCATGGTACATATTCGTTGCCCGCGCATGGGAGCTTCTGACGGTCACGGTTGCTCCAGGGTGATGTTTGAAGGCTCGCCTGAGCCATCATGTCAATCACAAGCTCTTATCGACCTTTGAATACGTCATTGTATTAAGTCCGCCCTCACACACACACGCGGATATAGCCAAGNAGGGGTCATGGTGATCCTTTGGGGTATTAAATGTCACTTATTGCATGGTGACGTATATTGGTCCAGTCAATTTAAGTGTATTATTAAAATTTGTTTAAGTTAAGTCTTGTTATAATATAAATAATTGTTATATGGGATTAATATATTTTTTCTTACGGGTTATTTAATGTATTAAGGGTATAATTACACTCATGTATTTAGGGAAAAATATTGGTAATTAAGATTAGGTGTAGCCACTTGAGTAAGCGGACTTGTGGTTTAAATTATTATATAAATACACTTTTCTTGCCTTTTGTATGCGCGTCAATGTTTGGATTTTCAATTTGCTTATTCAATATTTTCAGCTCATAGATAGGATTAGTCTACGTTGTATGCCTTTTTAAAAAAAATTAGGATTCAGGCCTTCAATTTAGTTCTTTTGTTCCATGAAAGTATGTGGACTCTAACTTGCTAAATGTGCTAGTGTCGAACAACGTTGTAATTTTTGTTAGGTGTACAGTACTTAGAAGCATTATATTGGTTGGACCCGTAAAGAAGTGTATGATTGCTATACTTCTTTTGAAACAATCTTTTTGAATGCCATGCTCATAAAGCAGTAGTTTTTATTTGTAAAAGTAAATAAACCTACAATGGCTCATGTTTTGATATTTTTAAAATGTGTAATTATTGGTACGTAAATTAATATTAAATAGACTATCATAAAATAAACTTAAGGTTTTCACAATATATTTAATAATCACGCGTACTTGTGAGCACATGGCTAAAGGTGCCAGTCACATTTATTATCGGGGAGGTTGGGATAGAAATTAGGAGTTTATTTTGACTGCGAGGTTTCCCGATAGCTCTTCACGCAAATGCAGTTGTATTCTTAACTAAATTTCTACTTTCTCCATCCCCATACCGTCAGTAAGAATAAGAGGATAGTTTGGACTAAGAAGTGTACGTACAAATATAATAATCTCTCTAAACCTCAGCAACCTCTAAATAGATTGATATTTACATAACAGCATCCTTCTTTGGTAATATTTTCTTAATCAAACTGAGAAGAAAGGGCTGTTTGTACAAGTATAAAGGGAAATTACAAACGACTTGATAAATCCCAAAACTGATGCGCCATATTAAAATTCATCCCCAATGTATACTTTTGATATGAAGGTTTGCCTCCCAAATATATTTATATTAAATTAATGAGGGAGACCATCCCCTTTGACTATGATAAGGTGATAGTTTAGGTAATATGAATTAGAGGCAGTTTTTATTGAAAAACTTTATTCTCGGCCAAATTAAATAGAATATTTCTCCAGTAGAATCATAAAGTCAGATTTTCTTTAAATAGTTATTATTATTATTAGCACCGCGTCTTACTACCCGTTCGGGTTATACGCACTTACGCTAATGTGTAATGGTAGGGTGATAGGTAGGGTGATTGTGAGATGAAATGAAGGACCTACAGTTTAACGTGGAATCCGAACCACGGTGGAGACCTGGCACTCCTCACATTCCCAAGATGTCTTGTCAGAGGTGAAGGAAGGGTTTGGAAATCAGATAAATCTTTGGTGCGACCGAGGATTGAATTTAAATAGTTAAATCAACAGTTCTTGAATATTTATGTGATTAACATAGCAGTATTAGATGAAAAACTTTTTTAAATCAAAAGGAAAAATCATTAAATTGTAGTACACCCTTGATAGATACTTAATAAGCGTTGGTATCACCATGTGAAGAAAATTAAACGCCATGTTTCTACTGGAGAATTATAGGATTTATTTTGACTCAAAGTTTTTATACAAAAAACTGTAAACATATTATTCTTAACTCACGTCCCTGCACTAACAATAAAGTTCATGAATCCAAGATATCACAGTTTATTATAATTGACAATCCTTTATTATTATTATTATTAATAATAATAATATCACCGAACCACGGTGGAGACCTGGCATTCCACACCTTCACAAATTGTGATTAATACACGTCTTGTCTGAGGTGAAGGAAGGGCTTGGTAATCAGATAAGTCTGTGCCGGGACCGAGGATTGAACCCCGGACCCACAACACAGAAGTCCGACACCTTACCCCTAGACCACCAAGTCACCAATCCTATTGTGATCTAGTTCATTGGCACTCAGGGGCTAAATTAATT
This sequence comes from Timema douglasi, assembly GCA_901482245.1. Taxonomy (NCBI): domain Eukaryota; kingdom Metazoa; phylum Arthropoda; class Insecta; order Phasmatodea; family Timematidae; genus Timema; species Timema douglasi. The sequence continues at coordinate 117,354 of CABEEJ010001515.1, forward strand.
TATAAGAACGGATCAGGAAATGATTTTCAGCTTAGTATAAATGGAAAATATTAGAACAAGTGAATAATTTTGTGTATCTGGGCATAATGTTTTGTAATATTGGAAGGATAGAAGGTGAAATCAACAGATGGGTGACATTACCTTGGAGAGTAGATGGAGGTATGTGGAATATATCAAAGAATGAAGTAGTATCAAAGGAGGCAAAGATGGCAGTATATAAAAGCGTGTCAACGCCGACATTGTTTTACGGATGTGAAACGTGGGTTTTTCAAGAAAAATGCAAGAACACGGTGAATGTGGTTGGAATAAGATACAGAATAAATGTATGTAGAAAATCTCGTTTGGACAGAGTCAGTAATGAATGGAGGCTGAAGGAGTGTGGTTTGAGAGGGAATCCAACAAGTCACTGCGAGATAAGCGTGTCAGGTTGGTTTGGGATTGTTGAGAGGATGAGTGTGGATCGAGTGACGAAACAAATACATGAAGGTAGAGTGTGTGTGTGGATCAAAAGGAAGGGGGTATACATGGCTAAATATGGTAAACAAATGTGTAAAAAGGATAATCATTAAGAGTTTAAATAATATAAGAGTATGTATAGCTCGGTGTATGGATGTTGTTGAAGCGAAAGGAGTATGCAAGGTTATGAAATTGTGGAGAAAGTTAGAGAGGATGGATTATGTACGTAGTACTTGTTTATTTTTAGCTAAATGCACAGTTTCTTGCCTATCCCATAATAAAACGGTGTGATTAGGTATGTGTATTTATATGGCCCGGCTATAGTTGATCTTTCTGTAAAAATATAAAATAGAAAAATTGGGTTATACATTTATGTATTATTCTATTAGTTTATTATCGTTACAGGAAATTATAAATAAAAACACTATTTTTACGGCATGTTTAATAACATACAGATAGCTTAAAAAATTGAATTGATCATAATTATTTCAAAGTAGATATCCATATCAAAGCTCTGCCAAAAATAATTTCGAAATAAATACACAAAAATGTTTTCCATACAGGCATGGATATAACATGTACAACATAGTTTTAAATACATTTTTAAAGAGAATTATCAATGTTGGTTGGTTTTACCTTGAAATATCTAGTATAATTAAATGACTTGATGTGAACAAATTCGTAGAAGTGGACTTCATAGGAATCCCGATGTTTTTTTGTTTTTATTTCCGCAACAGCCCCGTAAAACAGAAAATATAATGAGAATACGTACCCAGATACTCACACCCAATTCAAAAAGGTATTTATAGCGGGACATATCTGCCCTGGGGTAGTAGTGGTTGTGGCCCTGGGAGTTTTTTTTTTATTATCGCTTTCAACTTTTTTTTGTACGACCCAAGGGGAAAAGCCAACGATGCACCAAAATTTTTTATTGGAAAATTTTCCTCAGTGGTGGTTTTTGACCTAATAAGTAGGTGGGTTGCTGGAGGCAGTACCTAGATAGAGTATATTAAATGTATACATAAATCAACTAATGTGGTGATGGCTGGGGGGAGGGCGGAAGGGGGCGAGGGGTGACAAAATGGGGCTATATTTGTGTAAGTTTAGTTTTTGTATGTAAAAACTTATATTTATTTAACAAATATCTTCATTCCAGTATTAGGTTTTAAATTACCTTAATATTAACTTCATTTAAACTATCACTACATTGATTAGTCAATTTTTAATTAAAAAACAAAGTCTAATATGTTTGATTTCTATCTTCTATTAGTAAGTGTTTTTAAGTCAATTAAATGAGTTAATAAAACTTCTCGGTGATCAGGTGGTCTAGGGTTAAGGACTTCTGTGCTGGGGGTCCGGGGTTCAATCCTAGGTCCTGACACAGATGTATCTGATTGCCAAACCCTTCCTCCACCTCTGACAAGACGTGTATTTATCACAACTTGTGAATGTGGGGAATGCCAGGCCTCCACCGTGGTTCGGATCCCACGTTAAACTAGTAGGTCCTCCATTTCATCTCACAATCACCCTACCATTACACATTAGCGTAAGTGCGTATAACCCGAACGGGTGGTAGGACGCGGTAATAATAATAATAATAATAAAACTTGGCGGTAGTAAGGTGTAGAGCTAAAAATAAATTACTCTATCACATATCATCTCAATACATTATCATCATTTTTCAAAAGTCGAGTGTATAAACATTTATAATCAATCTGAAGCTATTAATTAATATCCCAATCCAAAACGATAATGTATCAATGGACATATTAATACACATTTTCCCACACCCACCACAGCAATTAAGTAACCTAGCAGCCTGTCTGTGGTTTTAGTGTGACCGCTCATGTTAAAAGGTGACGGGGTGACGTTATGTGCCGCCATAATTTATATCAAAAGTGTCCCATGGAGAAAGGGCATTCATCCTCCTGCTGATACACCAATCGGAGAATTCTGTGATTACCTTTAACAAACATATATTAATTCTCAGGATGCGATATACTCTCCAGACGTTTGGTTTGAAATGTCATAGTCCATTAACCTTACAACTAAACATTTTGAATCATTATTATTAGCACCGCGTCTTACTACCCGTTCGGGTTATACGCACCTACGCTAATGTGTAATGGTAGGGTGATTGTGAGATGAAATGAAGGACCTACAGTTTAACGTGGAATCCGAACCACGGTGGAGGCCTGGCATTCCCCACATTCACAAGATGTCTCGTCAGAGGTGAAGGAAGGGTTTGGCAATCAGATAAATCTGTGCCGGGACCGAGGATTGAACCCCGGCCGCCAGCATAGAAGTCTGACACCTTACCCCTAGACCACCAGGTCACCCTTGCAATAATAGTATAAACTTGATCCAGTTTTAAATCTAATTGTATTCATGATTCACTTAAGGTAGTTTTGAGAATAAGTAAATAATTTTGGTTAGGGTTAAAATTCAAAGAAGTATATCTTAATGATTTGATCAGTTTAAGCGGATAATTCAGGTAAACTCTAACATATAGTATATGCTATTATTTTTTGTTATTTTATTAGTATTCAATTGGTAATTATTATTTTAATAGATAATTATTGTTTAATAATATTAAAGCTTCATTGAGAATATCTTTAATGAAATTATTACATACGATATCAGTAGTTCCTGTTAATTTTTTTTCCTCTTTTAAAACTCAAATTTAAAACAAAAGGAAAAATTGGCTAATACCAGTAATAGTAGTTTAATTTTCATTTGAGAACACAATAAACAGAAAGTATAAAACTTTGAACAAATTTGTTCTTTTAGATACAATTTAAATAAAGACACTATGAGCATCGCTGGGAAACATTACTTAAAAGTTATTTATTCCGTTTAAAGTAACGTTGACATTTTCTGATTGGAAATATTACTAAAACAATCTCTTATTAGTCTACCTTGCAAATACTTTTTCTTCACTTTAAAAATATATTTAAATTGAGTAGAATTTATTTGAAACAAAATAATATAATTTTTTAACTTACTTCCCAATAATAATTATATAAAAAAAGGGCTGAAGTTACAGAAATAACCGTTCGATAGAAAAGGCTAAGTCTACAATAAAAACATACATTAGTTTTAATAGCACTTAAACACAGAACACCCGGCAAAGATTTATCTGATTACCAAACCCTTCCTTCACCTCTGACAAGACATCTTGTGAATGTGGGGAATGCCAGGCCTCCACCGTGGTTCGGATTCCACGTTAAACTGTAGGTCCTCCATTTCATCTCACAATCACCCTACCATTACACATTAGCGTAAGTGCGTAAACCCGAACGGGTAGTAAGACGCGTGCTAGTAGTAGTAATAATAATAATAATAATATAAAAAAAGATTGTCAAACATTATCATACTGGTAAGAAGAAGCGTATTTTTTCGACCCGTACACCATTTGTAAAAATGGACAATTAATATATTGGCAAATGGAATCGAATCCAAAGCTGTTTATTTGATTTAGTCAACTGTTTCAAAAGAACCAATTTACTATGAACCTGGTACAAATGTTTTCTTATTTCCCGTTTTTAAATAATTTTTAACTTTGGTCTAGGAATAGTATGAAAGAACAAGGCTAATAGGTGTTTAAGTGTGTGTATAATTATAGGGGTAGAATTGGTTTTTTTATAAGAGAAGTGTATGCTCAATTGACTAAGAATTGACAAAAAAATAAAAGGGTGAAAATTAGTTGATTCATCACAGTAGCAGGTCATCTTCCTCGATGGAGTTAATTTTTTTTTATTATTATTAGTACCGCGTCTTACTAACCGTTTGGGTTATACGCACTTACACTAATGTGTAATGGTAGGGTGATTGTGAGATGAAATGGAGGACCTACAGTTTAACGTGGAATACTGAACCACGGTGGAGGCCTGGCATTCCCACACATTCACATACAAATAATATACCCAGACACTCATCCTCCAGGTTAAAATGGTTTCGCTCCTTTTGGCAGCTTGAGTCCTTCAACACTAGGATCGCTGCGGTTAGTCCCATCATCACCCAGCAGTGACACTAGCGAGGCCCAGTGTTGCTGGACTCAAGCTGGTAAAGGGAGCTCGGGGAAACCGCCGTGAGGTTGAAAGTCCGTTTCTTACTTGTCTGTGGCCAGGGCACACGTCGTACCCGAAATGAGATATGATGATAGTGATTATAAGGTTGTGAAGCTGTTGTGTGTCTTAAATTAACTTAAGCCTAATTAAACAAACCCTGGTGACTGTTGGGATCATTCCCCTTATGAGAGACCAAGGTACCAGCCGGGAAAAGAATCCAGGACCCATATGCTCATAGCCAAGTGCACTGACCATTACACTCCGGGGCAGCTTATCATTGGAGTTAATCAAGCTACAGCTTTTTTTTTTATGAAATCAAGCTTACATTGGAATGGTACAAAGACTTTGAACTAATTTGACCAAAATATTGGATAGTCATCAAAATTCAAATTTTAATCAACCTTATATTATATTATTCTTGACGATCCAGAAGTCAGCAATTAGTACTAGTACTGTTAGTAGTGGTAATAATAGTACTAATCGTCTTAAGACTATTAATAGAAATAACAAGAGAAGAATATCCCCATGATTTTGTAATACTTCTCGAATACACAATTAAATTTTGTTTGATAATATAATCCAGTTATAAAATTATACTTTAGTCTAGATGTAACAATACGCTTCCGATAAAAATACTCATTGTGTCAGATTAACACCTTATTTATATAGTTAAGTTTATTTTATTAAACAGCCTATAATTAGTTATATAATTTATATATTTTTACCTTGTTTATCTACAATTTTACGCCTTCATCTCTATATTATAGATACACATTAAGAGACGGATTAACCAGAATTTCTGTAATGCCTCTAAAATAGTAATGATAGTGAATATCTCTAAACTTGAAATTAATATATAAATTGTAATAGTCTGTAATTTTTATTATTATTATTATTATTATTATTATTATTAGCACCGCGTCTTACTACCCGTTCGGGTTATACGCACTTACGCTAATGAAAGGGTTTGGTAATCAGATAAATCTTTGCCGGGACCGAGGATTGAACCCCGGCCGCCAGCATAGAAGTCTGACACCTTACCCCTAAGACCACCAGGTCACCTGTAATTTGTAATGAATTAATAAATTAATAATAAGCTCTCTCTCTCACACACACACACGTTATCACGAAATAAAATCATAAACCCCTTACCCCTGAACAAACAATATCGTAACCCTTTCAGAAGTCATCTATTTCCCTTTAAACACTGAGTAGTATTCAAACTCACGGTGGATCACGAACAATCGCCGCAACTCGCCACTGAATGGCGACACGTTCCCCATTGCTCAGTGGGGTGCAACAAATGACTAGCACGCTTGAGTAATCAACAATATAGACTTTTTTTTTTAGAGTCCATGGGGTGACATTTTAATCAACTGAAGAACAGTTCTGTATCCGGGTAATATTCTAGTTTTCATAAAATAGTACGTTTCTACTAAAGTTAGTTTATAATGGACTCTTGAATAAAATACTTTGTCTCCTATAAATTTAAATGAAGGGATTGTTTACTAACATAAAGTAGTGATCTGTTTTTAACTTGACCATTTGTTTATCTGTCCGAATCTTTATTCAACGATAACTATCAAATTATATGACCAAACTTATCGGAATTTGGCCAGGAAATTCTTTGAACACAGACCGAGTGATTTATGTACATGGCTTTTAAATCTAGACATCCCTTTCAATACGGCAGCCACGCAAGAGGCTTTTCATTTATTAGTCCATCTCAATTGATTTGAAATTAATACTCTAAATAGTCAATTTAGTACCTAGATCACATTTTTTTTTAAATGTTAACATCTACTTCGAGACTTACATCTCAAAGAGTGTGAACAATGTTTAATCTCTATGAATTTAATGAAGAATTGAATATAATACTAATTAGTTTTTGTTTTATATTTAAATTGATCATCCGGGGAAAAAATCAACTTCAAACTCAAGGAGAAATGATGTGAGACATTTAATATTGAATTCTTAAAGACTTAAGTAATTATAAGATAATGGCATAATTATCCTTAACATAACGTGCTTGGAATTTTTTGAATAGGCCTAGTTGGAATGAGGTCTAATGTTCACAGAAATAATAGTAAATACATATTTCGTGAATCTTCATTTTTTTAAAAATCGATATGATCTAGTCAGATCCTGTCAGAGATTCACATCATATAAATAAGATAGGGGTTAAACGGTCAGATTTTTAAAAAAAATTATCCACTCTAGGGGAGGGAAGGGGAGGAATTGTAACGTGAATTGTGTATGAGAATACTATTGAAATATAATTTAACCTTCCTCATCTCTCAAGCATTTGTATAATTAGTAAACTACATAAGCGTACATCCAAAACGGGCAATAGTACGTGCTACTGAAAAACAACCTGCTTACAGATAATCGCTAGTGAAACGTACTACAATATAGTAGCTAGTTAAACAACTTTAAAATAGTAAATATTAGTACTACATGATAATAGCCAGTGGAACCACTTTAAATCGATTACTATTAGTACTACAATATAGTGGTTAGTGGCTTAAGATTGGCCGTGGGAAAGGAACCTTAAGGTAATACATTAGGATCCAGCTAATTTAAAATTGGTTGGTTCAAAAAATTAGCCAATTAGAACTAAACGTGATTCCCCATGAAATTTATATTTAAATCGACGGTAAAAAAAAATGCATGTATTTTGAATTTAAGAAGGGAATATTTGGATATTTCGAAGCTTACACCTCGTTATTTTTTTTTCCAGAGTTTGTACTCATTTAAAATCCAACTTACGATATTTATTAAATCCCTCCCATATGCCAATAGTGTCACATACAAGGAGTTATTGACGCGTAGAAAAAGAAACGGTGTGGAATTCTTCATCGGCTTTCATCGCTTATATATGACAGTGAAATCATGTAACGACCTTGGCTGATTTAACTCTGCAATTATATTATGATAATGTTTCCAAGATTTTATATTTTGTATTAACATTTTCCCAGTTTTTAAAGTATGTATATATTTTATAAACGATAAATGTTTTATATATAATATAAAATGCGTGTAAGTAATATACGTAGCATATTTTGAGGTTATTTATTTAATGCATATGATAACTCTTTAACCTAAAAGATAATTCCACCTTATTAAATGCGTGGCTGACCTCTAAATACCGAGAGGTCTGTGCTTTCAATTATCTAGGTTTTATTTTTAGTGTATGGTATTTCTGACTGCAAGATACTTGCCATCCACTTCAGTCGCCTGTTTTGTAGACTATTAGTCGCTCTGGTGACACATAACACTTCTCAGGGTAGACCTTTGGAGGTTGTCAACACGTCGCGACGGTAGTAATGAAATTATTATCTAGGTTTTATTTTTAGTGTAATGGTATTTCTGACTGCGAGATACTTGCCATACACTTCAGTCGCCTGTTATGTAGACTATTAGCCGCTCTGGTGACACAGAACACTTCTCAGGGTAGACCTTTGGAGGTTGTCAACACGTCGCGACGGTAGTAATGCAATTATGTGATGTTAGTGAAGATGGGAGGTTTTGAAATTCTTATACTCAAATTAGGCCTAACTTGTCATCCCCTGGCGACCGATGTGATAATTCTCCTTCAGAGTAAAGTATCGCTGACCTGGCGGTCTAAGGGTAAGGTGTCAAACTTCTGTGCTGGCGGCCGGGGTTCAATCCTAGGTCCCGGCACAGATTTATCTGATTACCAAACCCTTCCTTCACCTCTGACAAGACATCTTGTGAATGCGAGGAATGCCAGGCCTCCACCGTGGTTCGGATCCCACGTTAAACTGTAGGTCCCTCCATTTCATCTCACAATCACTCCTACCATTACACATTAGCGTAAGTGTGTATAACCCGAACGGGTAGTAAGACGCGGTGCTAATAATAATAATAGTAAGGTATCCGAGGTACCAACTGGTAATCGAACCCGGGACCCCTGGGCTCGTAGCCAGGTGCATTGACCACAGGGTAGGATAGTTATCTTGATACTGGATAGTTCTATGTCGAAGTGCCCGCACAGCGAGTTTATAGAAGGCTGTTATTCTACTCTTAATCGCGCGGGGAATCAAAGCGTACAAACAGAGGGATGGGCGCCGAGGGTGTCTCTTTGTGGGGCGAGATAATTACCGCCTCTTCCCTTTGTAGACTTACCCAAAGGACACTTCTTGTCATAAAAAGGGCAAGTAACTATCCCTCTGTGAGAACAGAGACCTTTAGCGATGAAGGGAGATTATAACCTCTCCGTGGACTAGGTACGTGTAAGTACTTTGACGAGCGAGGGTTAGTTGTGAGGGTGAAATGGTTGTTAGTTAAAAACAAGTTCATATTGTATAGTAATGTCTAGTCTATAAAAAATATTACCACGTATCATAAATATATTCATATGGTGGGATGTGCTCAATACACAAGGTTGGAAAGTCCAGTCTTAGCAAGCTGGTAAACTAACATATCAGGGGATAAACGGCACTGCAACGAATATTTCTACAGATTAATGTCAAAGTTACAAAAAAATATCGTTAATATTTAAAGAAAAATTAATTAATAAGTCTAAACATATGTTTGTAGGATTTTTAATACAGTGGAGCGTCGTTAATTCGGATCGATCGGGACTGGGAACCATCCGGATTACTGAATTGTCCGGATTTTCAAATGTGCTTTCAATAACCGTATACATACGTCTACGTGTGGTTTTTCTTTTCTGTGAACCTTCTTCAGAATCTAGTTTTGAAGCAAAACGTTGCAAACGGGTTTTTTTTTTGCTTTAATGTCACTAATGGTTTAAGTCCCCACACCATATATTTTAGCGAGAGATGCACCACTTTCCCCTCTAGACAGTCTTTGTAGAATTTCTAACTTATACTCTATAGATAAAAATTTAAGTTTCCTTTAATTTGATAATGATGACATGATTAACAAAGTAAAAAATATGTACTGTTTTAACTCGCACACTAAAACGTCACAAGGCAACTATACAACTGCTGTAAAGTTTGTAAATGATAGCACAGGAATGAGCCTAGCACGTGACCAAGGAGAGGTGACTGGCTAAGTCGTTGAAATCTCAAGAACACCTTCCACTACCTCCCCTACCTGCTCTCATCAGCGATCCGGATTTGCGACGCTCCGGATTTTTAACGTCCGGATTTACGATGCTCTACTGTATTTTAGCATTCCCTTAATTTGGTGGTGTGACATGGGACCAGTTTCATAGTCAGACTTAATACGCCTCTAGTGCGACGTTGAATTTATTTAGCACCACGTCTTACTACCCGTTCAGATTATACGCTTAAGTACTAATTAACCTAATGGGTTAGGGATAGGGAAGATTGAATTTAATGGAAGTGAACCCGCATTTGCGTGGAGGTAGAGGGGAAACCCATTTAGGAAAAATCACCCCCAGTTCACCCGATCAAGTTTAGAACCTCGGATCTCCCCAACTTCGGCAGTCTGATTCAATACGAAACTAGTGCGTTAGCTAACTACGCCACTGAGGTGGGTTGCGGCGTGGTACTAAATTCAAGAAGACACTTACCTAGATCAGGAAGTAATGGGCCAGTTAGGCAAACGAAACTGGCCCATCCCATTTTGATCTAGGTAGATGTCCTTTATTTATTATATTCCTGCACTTTAGACGCACTAAGTCTGAATATAAAACTAGTCCATGGAGTTTTACTTTTTCAAGATACAAAGATAATTTATTAAATTAGGCCTACTACAATAAGTGTTACTATAGTAATAATTGAATCTAATTACTTTATTTTTCAACTCGTATTACTAAGATGTGTTATGGCTCTAAGATTTACATTGAAAAAAATAACATATATTACTACCCCCACTGCATCTTTTCACGAAACTTTTTTTTATATTTGGCACCACAATTTACCTGTTCAGGTTATACGCATATGTAATAATTACACTAATGAGTAAGAAATTAAAAATGATACATTTAGATTAAGTGCACACAAGTTTGCATGGAGAGTGGAAAAGAATTTAGTAAAAACCCACCCTAATTATTACTCCTAAATGGGATTCGAACCCCTATCGCCCTGTCATCGACATTCTGGCCTTTTTGTGATAGTGACACCTCAGACCATGTGTCCACCAAAGCGGGTCGAAAAACTATAATTACGCATAAGATATAAGGATGAGGAGGGTTTAATTTAGAGGAAGCATTCGCTCATTTGTGTCGAGGTTAAAGCAGTAAAAATACATTCAGGAGCACAGACGTGCCGGTAAGCCGGAACAGAAGTGTTTGAAGTTTGGTACGCGCGCGCACCGATAAGACTGAACCTACCTTCCTACCATCATTCAGGGTTCGAATCCTAGTCGGTTGTACTGAGGGCGCTTCTCCCAAAATCGTTTTCCACTCTCACCTCACGCAAATATGGGTACACTTCATCTAAATTAAACCTGACATACTAAAGTAATTATTACGTATACGTATAACATAAAAAGGCGATTAGAAAAAAAATATCTTAGAACTTGGTACTTTTTATTGGTTTAGTGTTGAGCTCAACTGCTGAGGACGGGGAGATCAAAGTTCGAATCTCGGTCTGGTGAACTGGGGGTGGTTTTTCCTAAATGGTTTTCCACTCTCCCTCCACGCAAATGCGGGTTCACTTCCTCTAATTCACCCTTCCCAATTCCTATTCCGTTAGAGTAATTAGTACTTAAAGCGTATAACCCGAACGGGTAGTAAGACGTGGTGATAAATATTATTATTATTTATTGGTTTATTTTAGAGGTTCAAATTATGTCATCATAAAATATGAATAGTTACATATATTTCGGTGACCTGGCGGTCTAGGGGTAAGGTGTCAGACTTCTATGCTGGCGGCCGGGGTTCGATCCTCGGTCCCGGCAAAGATTTATCTGATTACCAAACCATTCCTTCACCCCTTACAAGACATCTTGTGAATTTGGGGAATGCCAGGCCTCCACCGTGGTTCGGATCCCACGTTAAACTGTAGGTCCTCCATTTCATCTCACAATCACCCTACCATTACACATTAGCGTAAGTGCGTATAACCCGAACGGGTAGTAAGACGCGGTGCTAATAATAATAATAATAATAATAAATGTTACTTTCCTAACAATTTTTTTTTTAGATAATTATTGGTTGTTCTTGGTCTTGCTTACCTTTGGATGCCAGATGTGGAAGATGCCCGGATCCGTCGCCCTGACCACCTTCATGTGACTCCGTATGTACTTCCGGTAGAGAATAACATCCTCTCCACCCCAACCAACGATCTCCTCATCGAACCCACGAACTCTCAGGAAGTCTGACCTATAAAAAATATAAGGAAAATACTGCTCAAAAAGATCGTATCGATTTACATTTTTTTTTTTCATCATCACGTCTTACTATCTAATTAAGACCATAACCATATTATAATAGTTACCCTAATGGGTTATGAATTAGAGAGGAAGAATTTGAGAGATAATCTACCCGAAATTGCTTCGAAGGAGAGTGTAAAACCATTTAGATTTAAAAAAAAAACACCTTCAGCAGACCTCAATCATTAGCAAGCCAATTTAACAAGAGAGTTAAGTGATACTATTTGGACAAATAAATCAATCAATCAAACTTAAATTAAACACAATTTAATAGAATTAGCATTTATAAAGGGCTGGGAGCAACAGTGTAGAGTAGTTGACCTGGTGGTCTAGGGGTAAGGTGTCAGACTTCTATGCTGGCGGCCGGGGTTCAATCCTCGGTCCCGGCACAGATTTATCTGATTATCAAACCCTTCCTTCACCTCTGACAATACATCTTGTAAATGTGGGGAATGCCAGGCCTCCACCGTGGTTCGGATTCCGCGTTAAACTGTAGGTCCTCCATTTCATCTCACAATCACCCTACCATTACATATTAGCGTTAGTGCGTATAACCCGAACGGGTAGTAAAACGCGGTGCTAATAATAATAATACAGATGATATCATCGCAAAGGTTTGTACGTCCACCTAATGCTAATTTGATGGTTCTTTTATGCAATCACTCTATACCAGACGTTGGTTAAAGATAAAATGAATACATCGCAATCACAATGTTCATTTATTAACTCACAGCACAGTTGTTAAATAAAAGCAAACATACCGAATCCCGCCGTGGTTTGAAAACCCTCATGGTACCAGTGTGAGGTCTATGATACGAATGACAGCTTTATCAATTTACTGGCCCTTAGAGGAGGTTTTAGTGAGCACGAGTTTAATGCATTAATTTAGCAGTTTTTATAGCATAAACAATATTTTGGCCAAAATAAAAAAAATACTGCTACAGTACCAACAATAAGTCTAGTTTTCTTCACATGGCTATCTAAACAGTTGTTGAATATCTGACACGAGAGTAGCGGAATTTAGTGACAGACTTTTTAAATAAAGAGAAAAAACTGCCATTAAATTCAAGGAAAACTTTGACAGATATTAAAAAACTGTTTGAGATTATTATGTGCAGAAAAACTAAACTATGTTTCTATAGAAGACATTTTTGATTTACTTTGACCAGAAAAGTTTAGTGTTTTAATTTTGCAGTTTTTATAGCATAAACTCACGTTCACTAGCACCCCCACCTTAATATAGGTGTCACTGGTCACCACCACCCTCACCCTAGCGGCAACAGGAAGAGAAAGAACCCAAACAAATATTTCCATTCATTTTAACATTATCCCCTGATTATATTAAGCAAAGTCAAATTAAATGTCTGCTTCAACCAGCACAGGTTACTATTTGAAAACATCCCTGTAATTTTCTCGTTTTCTTGTGGTCAATATCGCCTCAAATATAAGACAAGTTTTGAAACGTTGGTCATTCTGTTACCAGTAGCTCCTTCTTACTCCAGTACACCACCTTCAGACATAACAGAGCGAGGAGATTTGGCCAGTAGTTCGTTCTTACCCCAGCACACCACCTTCACACATAACTGAGAGCGAGGAGATTTGGCCAGTAGTTCGTTCTTACCCCAGCACACCACCTTCAGACATAGCTGAGAGCGAGAGATTTGGCAATAGTCAACTGAGATAGAGAGTGAGGATATAGATTTTCTTCATTAGACCTGCAGTTCCTTTAAAGATGATATTCAGTGTGGTTCTTCAAATCGAGGCCGGACACATGGCTAGAACCAGGTGAGCCAACTGCTCCAGCCAGAAATGCCGCTAATTATTTGTGGTTGCGCTTTAAGAAGGGAGCTATAAGAGGCCAAAACTTAATTCCGAAATAAAGTGATGTCAAATGCTGTCAAACAATTATTGAAATATGGTAAAAGATATTATTTTTTAAAGGAAATTAAAATATTTAAATTTAATTATTCATCGGAATATATTTGAGTTCAGTTTGAAAGGTAACCCAAAAATGTCAATGTGAAAGAAGCGTATTACGTTGGTTTGGGAGTGTTGACAGAATGAGTGTGGATCGAGTGACCAAGCAAATATATGAAGGTAGAGTGTGTGGATAAAAAGGGGTAGGTTATGTAAGATGTGGATGAAGGGTGTAGACAAATGTGTGAAAAACAAAAACATTAAAAGTTTTAATACTAAAAGATCATGTTGAGTCAGTGTATGGATGTTGTTGAAGAGAAGGGAGTATGCAAGGATAGGGAAGTGTGGAGAAAGTTAGTGAGGGTGGATAAGTACGGAGTTGTTTTTGAGTTTTATGCACAGTTTATTGCTTACCCTATAAGGGAACGGTGGGCGTGTTACGGTATGTATTTATAGGATATTTGAACAGGTTGTTTAAAAATTAATGTTCCATTAATTACTGTAAATGAAAAAATAAATTACATGATAGACCAACCGTTACATATATATGTGTATGTATAGTACATATATAATGGTAGAGTAGTTAACCATCCCCAGTAACATTAATAGCAAAATAATTAACATAATAAAGCATAATATTATAGATTTTTTTCAATTAATGTACCTAAATTTATATGATTTATTTTTTTCAACTATCATTTTAATAAATTAAACACAAAAATAAAATTAATTTTATATATTTAAAGTTAAATATCCACTTTAAATCCAACATAGTAAAATATGAGCTGTACATAACAATTTATTTATTTGGCACTCCACGGCTAGCAAGCACATACATTCCCGTGGCACCTGCCGATTTCTAATTTCAACGCACAAAATTAATTATATCTAACGTACCTCCCATAACTGTCAAAGGACCAAGTCATCAAATTGAACGCGTCCACGAATACTAAATATTATAGTAATAATAAGTATGATAATCATAATTATAATTCCAAGAAAGAATCGCAGAGGTGAATATATAGGGCTTTATAGTACATGCCTAATTTAGTATTATGTGACGCTGTCAGATAGTCGTGTTTAGGCTTAATTATTACTATATTATACTACTATAAAGCCACACGGCTGATTCACTCACCGACATTCATTTTTACCCACTTTTAGATGAGCTTGAAACTTGAAATTTTGGCAAACTTATAGCTTATAGCCTGTAACCGACGGGAAAATTCCAAAAGTTAAGAAAAACAATTTTTAACCCCGGTAAAAAATTCAAAATGTCGGAGCAACTTTAAATTCGGTGCGGACCTTTCTTTGGAGATCTCTTGTGGCTAAACGGTAAGACCTATTCAAACACGGCTCTTGAATTACATTAGTTTACATCCAATTGCAAAGAAAACTCAACGGGGGTTTGGGGAGGGGGGAGCCCCCAACGAGCAAAGCGAGTTTAATCTAAGAGTTTGTTCAGGGTTACAAGAAAAAAAAAATTGTAAAAAAAAATACCGAAAGGTATCTTAGTACCCCTTCGTGTTATACTCTTATTTACTAATTACATTAATGGTTTTATGGATGAGGAAGTATATATTTATAAGAATAATAATAATATTAGCACCGCGTCTTAGTACCCGTTCGGGTTATACGCTTTTTAAGTACTAATTACGCTAATGAATTAGGAATTGGGAAGGTTGAATTAGAGGAAGTGAACCCGCATTTGCGTGGAGGTAGAGTTAGACGACGCGACCACCGAATCGGGTTTTAATACAGTTACATTTCTACATTTTGAAAGTGAGAACTCAATTGAATATTGTCGAATATGTGCTTTAATTTATTTTGTAGTACCACGTCTCAGCACCCATTTGGGTTATAAGTCTGTGCACTAACTACGTCACTGTACTAGGGATGAGTAGGATTCAATTTTAGTAGAAGAGCACCCGCAGTTTTTTGGAGGGAGAGGGAGAAAATAACTTAGGGAAAAATCCAACCTCAGTACACCCATAAGGGATTCGAACCCCGGCATACCTAACTAAATGAGCTTGACATTTAGAATATATGTCCACCGCCATGGGTTATATTTTGTTTTTATATTATTCCTTAAACAAACATAATACAAAATCAACATCAGGTTTCACCAGAGAGAGTAATGGTTCAATCAGTTATTTCACGAGAAGTTTATTATTTTAATTGTTATGTCGTTGCTAGGAAGGCCGTAGTTTGACTCTTGGTATTCGCAATACTAATGGGTCCTCTTTAAGATAATCTTTGTTAGTGTTAATATATTTTTAGTTCCCCCTCCTCCCCTTTTAAGATGGTATTGGTATCTGGGGTTTTTTGGGGTGGGAAAATATAGGTTAGGGTAGAAATATTATCAAGAAGATTTAAATTTTTCTAATACCTGGATAACATTTTTCTATCAGCTTAGAATATGTTGAGCCCCTCCCTCCATTTCATCCAAATTAAACTCAAACTGTACGTTTTGTCCGCCATATTTGATCGACCATTTTGGATATTTTTTAATCTTCAAATATTTCTCATAAAGATGGCCTGCTCCATTTTGTACATACCAAATTTCAATTCTCTAGGGCATCGAGAAGTGGAAATACTTATAGACGCTGCATCGATTATTTATTAATTTATATATATATATATATCATTACCTTTTTTTCTAAATATAGTTTTTATTAATTTATTCCTTCTTTTTAGTAATTTTTTTGTTTTGAATTTTTTGTGGTTTTCTTAGTTTATTGTTTAAAGGACGCCTTTTAACTTAACACATAAGCATTTAAAAAAAATAGTCTTGGCAGTTCTGAAAATTCAAAACTAAAAAAATAAAAAATAAAAATAATCCTCATTTTCTGATTGTTGCTATTGTGTCTCTTGTAATTATTTAGTTAAGTTGGACCAGAATATTTTTGACTCGATTAAATATAGGATGCTTCAATGAATTGAACCCAGGACATAGAAAAGGTATACACCAGACACTCAGCCTCCGGGTTAAGATGTCTTCGCTTCCTCAACATGGGTATCGCTTGTTGGAATTTAAAATAAACTTATTTTAAACATGGTTTCACTATATTGAGGACACAAATATCAATCTCGAGTCAATAAACCGACTTCCACAAAGCTAGGTTCAGGTAATGAACCAACCCCCTCTTCACATAATCCTCACAAAGAGCTTACTCAGACTGAACATTACGATTACAATGGTCCCTTTTATGACGACATGTTAATGAGTCGTTTATATAACCGCTCATTTGGAAGTGCTTTAATCTCCGAGCATTGACACTAGCGAACCCCAGTGTTGAAGGACTCAACTTGGCTCAAGAAGCTCAGCTAAACTTCCTTAAGGCTGAGGATCTGATATATTTTTGTCTGTGGACAAACGATATATAGTGGAATGCAACGAGGGTTCTTAAATCAACAATATAAAGGATTATTAAATTGAGAGAAACAAGGACTCTTCAATGGATCTCGAAAAGAAGATTCAATGGATACAGACAAAGATTATTTGATAAGTCCCTAAAACAATTTATCACCACATAGAGACAAGGATTCTTCAATCGAACACGTTAAGGATTCATATGTACATGCCATCTTTTCTGAACAGAGAAATCATATTATATAACTTTTAGTGAAAGTTTGTAAATCCGTCCACTCTTAATAAAATGTCAGTATTCATTTTCTGTTTCCTGAAAACATTATGAAAGTATATTTTTTTCCAAGTAACAATTTTAATAATTCTTTATTTTAGTAGAGTAGCTTAATCATCTAGTTTACTTCCAGACATAATTGTTTAGAACTATCTTTCATAAAATCGGCATGAAAAGTATTTTAGTTCTTTTTATCTCTTGATCACAAAAAAATAAAGTTTTCTTGTGAAACCATTAACTTCTTTAAATGTCTCTTTATTTCCTTATTTTATGACCTACTAAAGAAATTTACTAGTTAAAAACACAACTTATTATTTATCCAGTTTTGGCCTTCGTCTCGAAATAAACCAAGATCAGCAAGGATTGATCAGCAGATAAACATAGAAACAAACTGATCAACACCCTAATAAGTTTCATAGGTGATTGTGCTGGCGGCTGGGGTTCAATCCTCGGTCCCGGCACAGATTTATCTGATTACCAAACCCTTCCTTCACCTCTGATAAGACATTTTGTGAATGTGGGGAATGCCAGACCTCCACCGTAGTTCGGATCCCACGTTAAACTGTAGGTCCTACATTTCATATCACAATCACCCTACCATTACACATTAGCGTAAGTGCGTATAACCCGAACGGGTAGTAAGACGCGGTGCTAATAATAATAATAATCATAGGTGATGCAACTCTCTCTATTATGCCAAAAAATAAATAAAAAAAGGCTACTTGTTTGTAAAGCTAAAAAGTAATTAAATATGTAGTTACAACTGTGTTTCTAAGAGGTCGCCATTAATGTATTCTGTACACAGGAGCAAACAGTGGTGGTATCTGGTGCCGGACTGTTGTACTTGATTGGATTGGGTCGAGGTAACACGTCCACAGAGACGTGACTGGTCTGATCCGAGGGGATTACCCTTGATTCCCTCGCTACCCCAGGTGACCCTATACAGCGAGAGTAGATTCACACCACAGCGGAGAACACGATAGTCATCAGCTATAGTAGTCATAGTAGCCAACTTACTTCTTTTTCCCCTGCTAGGTGTAAGGGTTTTTTGGTGGGTCATTACATTTTGAGCGTGTATTGATTAAAATATAAAATAACTTAAAGTTTGGTTTTATTTTATAAGAACGGTTAACCCATATGCTTAAAAAAAATAGCACAGCACTAGAATATAACATAATATTTAGTTGAAATCTAGTGGGGAAATTATTTAATTTTGGCTACTTCTTGGGGAATTTGGGTATTATGATTTGGCAACATTGCATTTGATTAGGTAGTAAGTGATGTAAAGAGGGGCAAGATAAGGATTACAGATGCCTTGACATCAGTTAAGGAAGTTTGAGGTGATAGTACTTTTTTTTTATGTCAGTTGTTGGTTGGCCTTGAGCGTGTTCACAACTGGTTGCACGATGTTTTCCTTTTTTATGGCAGTTTATTCATCGTAGGCCGCTTATTTGTTGCGCGAATCGTTCTGGACAAGCTTATAAAAGAATTCACAAATACGATAAATATCAAAGTAAAAGTTGAATGTACTGCAAATTTATATTTCAAGTTTATAGGACTATTGAATCAACTAAGTCGGCAATAAGAGGGATGCGTGGTTCGGCATTATTATTATTATTATTAGAGCCACGTCTTACTACCCATTAGAGATTTATCCGATTGCCAAACCCTTCCTTTACCTCTGACAAGAAGTGTATTAATTAGAGATGGGAAAAACAGTGATTTTACGATATCAGTGATTACAGTGACTGTAATTTTAAAATATCGGTGATGTATACCAGTGATTTTTCACTGTTAGTATTTAGCTGCTGTCCGAGTAGGCGCGTACAATCGAGTATCGAGTAGGAGTATGGAGTATTTCTGAGTACTGGGTATTTACTATTTACTCGAATAATCCCATGACATTCGGTTGGAACTTGAAAGGAGAACTAATTACTTGGAAGTTTGGCGGCTTGCAATGGAATTCGATACTTAAAGACTTAACATAAGCGCTTTCTGTCAGCACTTGGCACTGACATTGACATTATTGACATACAGCTACCTAATCTCCGGGTTTCGTGTTGCCTGACTAATGTACAGTCAATACTAAAGTATGCGTTTTAAGAAGTTTAATACAATTGAAAAATAGAGAAATAAAATATGTTATTTAGTATTTTATAGTGAAATGTTATGTAATTTGGGCAAAATTAGTGGTCCAACAAACATTATGTTAAACTTGAATACCAATATTAACTTATTTTACGTACTATGAGAAACTCTTGTAATTGTGTAATTTATTTAGTGATCTATTTCACTACAATTAAAATTTATGTGAGATTAAAAATGAACATAACATAATGGTGATTTGTTTAGAAAACGTTTGGAAAGCAGGTCATATATTATATTATTGTAGTGTTATTTTATTTTAAATACCGTACATATAATAGTAGATGAGCTATACATCTATTAGAAGCAAATAAACCTATAAGATGCTAGAAAATATTTAATCAATTATTATATAAACACACTTTAGATTATACTATAGGATGATGAGGATCATCAACGCATTGTAAATAATATAATAAGGTTTATTTCTATTTTTTCTATTTTGTTACTTATTTTAATTCATTATTTACGATTTTGGGGATAGGATCACCGAAAAAAAGAAATGATTTTTTTTCGTAGCCTACTTTTAAAAAGAATCCGAAATGTGATTTGCTTAGTAAGCTAAGCTTGCTTTTGAATTTTGCTCTTAACAACAAATGTTTTGTATTGAAAATGCATGTGAAGGAAACATTTAAACTATTAAAGTCATTTTTACGTAGCAATATTATACTGTTTTTGATAAATGAGCTCTAAGAGATCAAGTGTTTTAAATAGAAATAACACGTAAAACATGCCAGTCAATAAGGTTGATTCTCAATTAGTTGGTAGAAAATAAAAAATAAAAGAATAACAAAGGCCGTGAAGCGAGTATTTATTCGAGTGTCTAGAAAAAGAAGCAATACTAGCTCCGTAGCTCGAGTATTGCGAGTATTTCGAGTATTGTGAGTATTTCGAGTATTGCAAGTATGCGAGTATTGCAAGTATTACGAGTATCTCCGATCACTGATATCTCTATCACCGATACTTTTGGGATCGAGTAACTGGGAGTATCAGTGATCAAATGGTATCGGTGAAAAAATCACAGTCAGTGATATATCGCCCATCTCTAGTATTAATCACATCTTGTGAATGTGGGGAATGCCAGGCCTCCACCGTGGTTCGGATCCCACGTTAAACTGTAGGTCCTTCATTTCGTCTCACAATCACCCTACCATTACACATTAGCGTGAGTGCGTATAACCCGAATGGGTAGTATGACGTGGTACTACTACTATTAATACTACTACTACTACTAATAATAATACTTACCCATTTATTGAATACTATATTTTATGTAAATGTGGGGCACTCTCCCCGGGCTTACCTTAAGCTCGACTTTAAGTGGGGTTAAGGGGGACTTTGGTTCAATACCAGGAGACCCCTTAGATAATTACTGAGGATCTCAATCATATCATAATCCTTTCATGATGATGAGACCTCTCGGCTGTGTGTTAATAGCTAGGGCATGGCTGACCAAAGGCTGGCCGATAGTCACGTGACATAAACAAAGTTTGATAACCATAACAGGATTCTGATATGAAGGAACGCGTGGAAAATACCAAATGAAGCTGAAATATTGCACACAGATAGCCTCTAGTCCAGGAAACAGTAACACTTAAGGATGAAAAAAATCCCACGAGAGAGGTAGAGGCTACCAAAAAAAACCAAAGTCAGAAATATTTCAAAGCCCCCAAAGACCTAGTAAGAAGATATTTGTTAAATGTTGACAGGATGAGAGTCTTGAGGTTAAAGACGGTAGTTTTTATTTTGATTCAATAGCCAGTATTATCTTGAAGATAAGGTGTTTTTTGTTGTTGTTTAAACTGCTCGATGAATGCAGAGAGAGATATACGAAAATATAACCAGTAGCGGATTTAGGCTTAGACCCGTGAGGCCCGGGCCTAGGGCAGCAAATTTTGAGGGGCGCCAAAATTTTTAAGATGACTAAATTAATCAGATAAAAATAATTTGTATTTTAATTACAAGCAATTTATTATTAATTCTATATTTAATTGTTATGTTAAAAAAATAAATGTTTAATTTATATCTGAATTAGATTTCTTCTTATTATTATTATTTTCATTATTTTATACACACACATATATGTATATACTGTTACAAAAAAAAGGGCGCCCTGTTGTCTCGGGCCTAGGGTGTCCTCAAACCTAAATCCGCTACTGAATATAACCAATACTTTACTAGTACCAGTATTTCCCTTTCGATACTAGTACTTTTTTTTCTCTAAACTTTTGTGTGGATACTTTTACTGATACGAGTACTCATACAACGGTTTCCAAAGGTATCAAAAGAAACAACCGTTTGATTATTTTACTCGTGCTTGGAGCTTGTAATTCCAATATTTACTTGGGTGGATTAAGAACAAGTTTCTATATGTGAAATTATTTCTCTATCATTGTATGCATTCCAAGCGTATATAAGTAGTATTCAATCTCTTTTAGCTGTTTATTTTACCACCATGCCTTATAACCCTTTCGGGTTATACACTTATGTATTAATTACACTAATGGTTTTAAGGATTAGGAAGGTTTTAAGTATATAATGTGTACCCGCTTTTGTGGGTAGGGAAGGTGGACAACAATTTTGAGATAAACCACCCACAGTACACCTGACCGAGACTTGAACCTTGACTTCCCCGTAATCGGTAGTCTAGTCCAACATGAGAGCAGCACGTTAGACCATGGGGCCAACAAAGAGGGTCTTAAAAGTTAATCTTGTATTATTATTTAGCTATTATTATTATTATTATTATTATTATTATTTTACTACCCGTTCGGGTTATACGCTTTGAGTACTAATTACGCTACTGAATTAGGAATTGGGAAGGTTTAATTAGAGGAAGTGAACCCGCATTTGCGGGGAGGGAGAGTGGAAAACCATTTAGGAAAAACCCTCCCCAGTTGACCCGACCGAGATTCGAACCTCGATCTCCCCGTCCTCAGCAGTCTAGCAGATAAACACGACTAGCGCGTTAGCCAACTACGCCACCGAGGCGGGTGTTAATATTGTAATATATATATATATTGTAATATATATATATAAAATATGTGAAACGTTGAAAATAAAGTCACTTATTTAATGTTTGAACCTCCAGTTATTTTTACAGCCCAAGAGTCGGTGACCTGGTGGTCAGACTTCTGTGGTGGGTATCCGGGGTTCAATCCTCGGTCCCGGCACAGATATATCCGATTACCCAAACCCTTTCTTCACCTCTTACAAGACGTGTATTAATCAAAACTTGGGAATGTGTAGAATGCCAGGCCTCCACCGTGGTTCGGATCCCACGTTAAACTGTAGGTCCTCCATTTCATCTCACAATCACCCTACCATTACACATTAGCGTAAGTGCGTATAACCCGAACGGGTAGTAAGACGCGGTGCTAATAATTGTACAAGAAGCTTT
>CABEEJ010001516.1:0-15074 GCA_901482245.1 Timema douglasi
TTCAATTGTTCTTATTTTCTATTTTTTTCTTTTTTGAAGTTTTGAACCCTCTTATTTTGGACGGTAGATCCAAATTATGGTTCACAGTCAAATACTTAAGTTAGTTCAACAGTAATTTATGATTTTTAGATTATTTGTATATATTATTAGTGGAGTTTGTGTTAAACAAAATGAGTCTGATTTATGTATTTATTATATTTAAATCTGAATTCAGTCTAATAATTGATTGTATGGTTCTCTTGGTTAAGCTCAGTTAATAGTGATATCAATGTACAATATTTCTTAGTTTATCATAGTCAAAATAAAAAACTCATAAATTTACAATTTTTAAATTTTGTGATAAATCTAGTGATGATTGCTTTTCTCAAGAAAGTTGACAAATCAGCCCTTAAATTATGGCCAAAGCTTGGTAATTCTTCCTGAATTTCCTTGAAAATAAGGTCTATTAACCTTGTGCTTAATACAATATTAGACAATTAAAAATAAGCCATAGTGTAACATTCCTCTTTCATATATTTCTAATAAATGACAAATGGCAGTATTTA
The DNA here is from genome assembly GCA_901482245.1 of Timema douglasi. Classification (NCBI taxonomy): domain Eukaryota; kingdom Metazoa; phylum Arthropoda; class Insecta; order Phasmatodea; family Timematidae; genus Timema; species Timema douglasi. The sequence goes on from CABEEJ010001516.1 coordinate 546, forward strand.
AAAAAAATTGGAAACAAAGTTATCACATGGATATAAAAAAGACATACTTTTTTAATCTTAATATCTCGTCTATAAAATTAACCTATTTGATCACATATTCACCCATTGCTTTTTATAGTTTTATGAATCCATTTAATAAAATTCGACACTTTTGCATAGATGCCATATTTTCCTCTTCTACCACACCCCTCTCCAAAACTGGTGATTCCAAACACAGTCCAATGGTGTTGGTCATCCTTGCAAAGAAGAGGCCCACCAGAGTCACCAGCGCAAGAGTCCATACGACCCTGACTGTAGCCAGCACAGAACATGTTGTCAGTGAGATGGTAGTCTTTGTAAACACCATGGCACACTTCGTGTGTAACAATGGGAACCTGAAACATAGTTACACTGGCTTGTAATTAGTCAACCATGATAACACAGGTGTTGATGTGATCAAGCATGTAGCTAGCACAGAACATGTCAGTAAAATGGTAATATATGTGTATGCCATAATATATGTTATGAAGGGCAATAGGAAATTGAAATATGTAGTTACAGTTGGTTGCAATTAGGGGACTGTTGTTTCATATGAATGTTAATTTACCATGAGAGGAATAATTTTTTTTAGAATTTATGTCTTGGTTCTTTTCTTTAGCAGTGTTTTAGGATGGATGACAAATATATTAGAAAATTTGCAAGGGATTGTAAGGGGTTACTAAAATAATACAGCTCAGACTTGTTTCTGTGCTCTTAATACAGTTTTAAAATTCACGAGAAAACATTAATTGTGTACTTTGTTATCACACATGAAAATAATTAATTTTAATTTCACACCCTTGGCACCAGAATGAGAGAGGGAACACTAAATATATATCCATATAAACACTACATATTTTCCTGTGACAATGGTAAAGTGCAGAATTTTTCCAGGACATTCACAGTTTGTTAAAACAGTTTGTGTGAAATTTTCTCTTCACTCGCTAAACTTTGCACTCGCCCAAACCTCAAATATCATCATATGATGTAATAAAGCCTTTATTTTAATGGTGGTCTATATGTTGTTTTTGTATTTATATGTCTGTGTTTTAGTATGTGCTAAGAACCAATAAGTAATGTGATGAGTGAATGTGATTAACAAAATAAATAAAATAGTATCTTTATTAAAAACTCAGTTTTCCTCATTAAAACTACAAAAAAAACTTGAAATTAAACGGTTTACATCACGTCAGCCTAATGGCTTTACATTTGTGCTGGCAAATGGCAAGAAAAAAAGAACTTTTTATAATGCTTGGTGAAGTAAATTATTGTGGTTAACTGTGAGTGAAGAAAAACAAAGCTTATTTTGTTTTTATTGTTTATATTTGGTGGTAAGGAGCTGTAGACAACAATAGGCTGTAAGAATCTTAAAGCCTTAAGTAAAAGAATTAAACGTGAGGAATGTGCAAGTGATTTGGAAAATGCATGTGAGCTTAAAATATTTGGAACAGTAAATATTGCATCACAGATAGATTCCGCGTTCAAAATTTCCGTCCAAAAAAAGGCATATCTTATGCAGATTAATAGATGCTTAAAATATTGTGGTGCTCATGAACTGGCGTTAAGAGACGGATGCACCCAACTTTTGTACAAGTAATTTCATCACTCATTAAGTTTAATTCAAAACCTGTATTTTTTTTTTTACTTTCTGTTTGTGGATTTTGTAATTCTAGTGATTTTAAAAAATTAGGAAAACTAAAATTAATGTAACTTAATATGTTAACACATGGCGAGGAAAAATGATTACAGGTAAGCTTTGACCTGACCCAACCAAAACGAAAGCCACTGGATATGAGGATACCAAATTTGTCAAAAGCTAGCTTTTAGTTCAAATTTAAAAGAAATACATACTCTTAGATATAGTTGAGCTTTCATTCACATTAATATATAATATATTAAATAATAAATCATTTTATAATCACCATCTTAAAATTTTTATGTAAAATAGATATTAAATTAGCATACAACCCAATTGGGTAGTAAGACACAGTGCAAATATATATATATATATATTTTAAACTATAACTAAACATACTGGGGTAGCATATTATAAACAATAGAGGAGATCTTCACATAATGTTTTCCTCATCATAGAAAATCTGTTGTTTAAAATATTAAGAAGACTTCATTAGATAATCTGAATTGTGTGCGTAAAAATGTGTTGGACTATATAGAGCCAAATTTGGTTGTAACGAGCACGAGTGGACTGACAAAATTTCCTTGTTATAACCATTACTCTATATTAGTGATGAATTAAATCTACCTATTTTTTAAAAATTCAATTTGCAATAATTTGAGAATAATATAGACTCAAAAAACTAAATAAATATTTGATGTATTTTTATTACATATCTACCTATTATTTGTATTAATCTGCTTGTATTGTGTAAACTACAATACACTCGTTTAGTATTAAACTCAATTTATCTCTCCGCAATTTTTAAACAATACACTTAATACTAAAGATAATTTATTACTCCATAATTAAAATAATACTAGTACTAAACACAATTTCAATTAGTCCTTTTTATTTATGAATCTTAGGGCCCTTACAGATGAGTGCACATAAGCAGGTTCACGAAAGCCAAAATGAGGAGTAGATAATTGTGTCTTATGTAGCCTTTCACACTAGTGAGGTGTTGACTCTAGTGAGCCAGTTGCCAGCTCTGCCTACCACTATTAGGGTATTGAGTCTTATATAGCCATTTACACGAGTGCATCTGAGCTGAAGGTAAGTATGAAAATAGCCTTATTTCGAGTTACATGTGATGGAAAAAAGTAGCCTTCTTTGATACCGAGCAATTTATTGTTGTCTTTGATGACACTATTCATACCTATACATAATATAGTTAAATTGTTTCAATACTACTTTTTTTATATTATAGATTGGCCTACATAGCATCTTTTTTATTTAACGTTATAACACAATTTCTAAATTTTATAGTATAAATTTCCATTAAAGTAACAAAAACAAAATTTAAAAAAATAGGAATTTCTAGTCGTTTGATTGCATAGCCATTTTATGTTGATATTAATTTCATCCATCCAAAACCTTTTAACCTACACCCCATCTATGGTAGGAGAGGTGGTAAGTGACAACAGGAGTTTCTTTAATGCAAACATCGGCTGAAAGTAAATAATAATAATAGCATTTATTTATCTGGTGAAGTTAAGGCATTAGCCTTCTTTTCCACTTAACCAGTGTTGAATACAACATACACTATTACATTTATTGAAATACAATTTAATAAATAAATATTCAATTAAGTAGAAAAACATTTGCACGCTCATTCACACACTCATTTAAAGCTCAAGTAGTTTCAAGAACTCAGTTTAGCTTATTAGCCAAGATAAATTGCTTAACCATGCACTTGAAGGGGAGTTTAGATGTTAGATGACGAATAGCGTTATCTAGTTTGTTCCAAGCCTGTGATGCCAGGACAGTGAAAGAACGAGCATATGTTTGAGATCTATGTATGGGAATAGATATCTATAGAATGGATTCTGATCTAGTAGCTCGGCTGTGTTTATCTTTCAGAATTAATAGGAACCGTGAAGATAGGTATTGAGGCTGAGATGTTAATAATATTTTGTGAAGCAATATTAATAAATGTAGCCTTTGCCTTTGATTTATTCTTAACCAACCCAGTTTATTAAAATACTTAGAAATATGGTCATGCCATTTTAAGTTAAATATGTATCGAACACATGTGTTATGTAGTCATAGTCGTTCTGCTAGATCGTCTCTTAAGTCATTGTATACTATGTCACAGTAATCAAAGTGTGGCATTATTAAGCCCTGGACAAGGATAATTCGTACATTTTCTGGGAGAAAATTCTTTAGTCTTCTCAGTGAATGTAAGCAGGCATACACTTTCTTGCAAATCAAAGTTACCTGATCTGTCCAATTAAGATTTTCATCAATAATTACACCAAGGTTTTTATTAATTGTTGTCAGTTGTACTGTGGCTACTCCTAATTGTATGTGAGTCAGTAGGGAATGGTCCACATTCAGTAGTAATCTGCTTGTTCCCATAAGAATGGCTTGAGTTTTATCAGGGTTCGATTTGTCTTTTTTTTCAGACCAAGCATTTATTGTAGCTAGGTCAATATTTATTCGTTGTATGGCTGTATTTATTGAAGAACGGTCAGTAGAAATATATATTTGAAGGTCGTCTGCATACATGTTATATTTACATTATGACATTGAAGAAATGATATCGTTCACATATAGAGAAAAAAACAATGGCCCTAAAACTGAGCCCTGTCGAACACCAGCCTCAACTAGGCGCCGTGTTGAGAACGTGTTGCCTATCATAACACTTTGCTTGCGACCATGCAAATATGATCTCATCCACTGTATACTGCCTGGAGAGAAATTAAATAATACATGTAATTTTGCTAATAGAATATTAAAATCAACAGTATTAAAAGCTTTTGAAAAATCTAATAATATAAGAAGTGTTAGCTCGTGCTTATCCATGGCTAGTCTGATGTCGTCTGTGACATTTATCAACGCGGTACATGTACTATGATGTGATCTGAATCCTTATTGATAGACAGCCAACAAATTGTGCTTGTTAATGTGTCGGTAAATTTGTTGATGCACTAAGAATTCTAGTGCCTTAGAAAGGGAAGGAAGTATACTTATAGGTCTCAAGTCATGTAATTTTTTTACTAGTCCTTTCTTAGGTACTGGCGTAGTAAGTGCGAGTTTCCAAAGTGCGGGGATACTATCCAATCATGAGTGAGAAGTTGAATAAGTCAATTATTGTTGATGTAACATTTCTTAAAATTGTTTGTATTAGCAATATTGAAATTTTGTTTATTGATTTGTTTACCTCATGATGAGTCAAATGGGCAAAGTAAAAAGTACTGTCATTATTATAGTCACTATTATTATTAATTGCATTGGAGGCATAAATGTCGTTTATAGTTTGTATTCTAGTTATCTTGTTAGTTAAATAGGAATGTGAAGAAACTATTTAGTTTATTGGGATTGATGTGCATATGAGTGCTTTTGGGTAGTGTATGTCCCACTCCCATCTTCCGCAATTCCCTCCACAGTTTTTTGGGTTTTCGGATACTATTAGACAATGAAAGGGAAAAGCCCATTTTAGCTTTTCTAATGGCCTGGGTACATTTATTATGCAGACATTTATACTCATCAAAATTTATGTTGTCTGTAAGGGGCTTGATTTTTGACTCTCGTTTAAATTTTGCATATGCTTGGTCATGTCTCCTCATCAATAACCTATTGTCTTTATTCATCCATGGCACAGGTGGTCTACTAACATGTCGAGTTTTTACTGGTGCATGTTTATCTTACAATTCAAGGATCATATCATTAAAAAGAAATAACCTGTCATCACCTTTGGTACAATTTTAGGCATACGCATTAAGTAGGATAGGTAAACAAGATCATGATGCAAGATTCCGGGGACAGCTACTTCTCCAGAAGAGATCACTTTATTAGAGTTTGAAGTATATATATTATCAATCCACGTATGCAAGGTTGTGGTATGATGTGCTGCGTCTAAGTGACATGGTGTAATATTGTATGAAGAAAATAAAGTCAGTAATTGCGAGGTTTCATTGTTGCTACTAAGTAAGTCCACGTTAAAATCAACCATTACAATTATATGTTTATATTTGTGCAAGTGCTCAGTCTAGGCAGTCTCAAAGGCAGTAAATTGACCAACACGAAGTGGCCGGTACACTACAGATAACATAAGCCTTTGTTGTGAATTGCTTATTTCAACAATAATATATTCAGGTTGCGCTGAGTACGGACTCTGTGATGCAGATAGTACTTTATATTTAATATCATCTCTGATGTGCATACACACAACTCCACCACCCTTCATGGTTCTGTCATTTCTAACAGTTGATAACCACTCAGGTGTACTAAGCTAGAAGGAAGGGATGGTTTTAACCAGGATTCAGAAACAAGAATAGCATGAAAGGACAGAGAAGAAAATAAGCTGTCGAATTCATGGAAATGGCTTAGTAAAGACTGCATTTATGCGGGCCATCTGCAGCGATAACAGCTGGCTTTCAAGTACATTTTGAAGCATCATAACTTTTGAAGGAGTTGTAAAGGAAGGGAGGGAAAGGAACGATTGGTCAAGGTCACAAACAAACATGGAACTTAGCTCACTAGTAGTTGGCTATCTCGCCCTTGTAAAATATTATCCGCACACATACAAAGATATAAAAATAATTAAACTTACCATTACCCGAGATCTTGAGACTTGAGTTGAGCTTGTTAGCACACATACACATCCACATACACACATTTTAGAACTTAGTAAATTAATAAAAATAATCCACACACACAATAATATATCAGATACCACACTAAAAACAAATGAAGCCATGAGAAAAATAAAAAATACAGGATTGATTTTTGAACTTAGTAAATTAATAATAACGAGTAAAACACAAAACAATGAATAGAAGAGTACCACACTATAAACAAATAAAAATGACCAAAGTTATGAAATTAAGAAAGGATTAAAAATAAAATAAAAAAGAGAAGTAATAAATTGTATTTCGAGATCATTCACTGTGCCCTGGGTAGCTCTTCCATGCAGTTTATATGAAATTCGCGCGTTTCAGTCTTGACAACAAAAGTCCATACGTTTTTCAAACCATATTTTCTTAATAATAGCCTACTATATTACCAATAATAATTTCTGAATATGTTGACAATAGTTACTTTAAGCCAATATTTGCAATAAAGAACCTTCTGCTTGTCACCACCTCTCCTACCATAGAAAAGGTATACCTGTGTGACAGCCAATCTTTATACAGCAATTATATATCTTCTCATGTTAGTATCTCTCTTCTGCAGCGAACAATTTAAAATAATGTACATTCCATCAAAATAATGTTATTGACATGAAGAAATAAGTGAAAAAAAATTAACATCGTCTTCTCTAAGTCAATGAAAAAGTGAATAAAAACAACCATTCTCGAAACTTGAACTTATTATAAGGTACACCAACAATCATTTTTTTCCCCTCCTAATTTGAACAGCAAGGGTTAAAATGATAGTCTGACTGACAAGCAACTGTGTTTCCTTACAAGCTCATGTGAGCTGCATCACGGCATGTATAAGCTCAAGATAACAGCTCTTGTGAACCTTATACACCTCAATATTTGCCTCAGTTTCTTTAAAAGAATTGACTAATATGTCCATTGCAGCTTGAAGGTAGAAGATTGACGGCACTCTTTTTGATTTACTTTTGCTTGTCATCATACCATAATCACAATCATCATCTTTATTTTTGTTGAGCATGTATCTATAGTGACATAGGTAGGTAGTGTTTTGACTGTCCCCATGGACAAGGCAAAGTCATGAAACAGGCCCATAATTCAATGCAGATGGTTATAAAAACTATTCTAAAAATTGAAAACTACCTAAATTTTTTTACAGTATATCCATGTAGTACTTTTGTTATTAAAGTTAGCAATTTGATGATAATAAGTGTAAACTAAAAGCATTAATGAGATTTTTCTCATTACAGCCATAATCTCATTATTTCTTTGCTTGTTTGAATGTAAAATAAAAATAAATCGTACTAAAGTCATAATGTAACACAAAGGGTATTTTTTATGTACAAGGGCTTATATTCAAAATAGCACTTACTTACCATGAGCCGCTCTAAACAATATACATGCACTTGAAATAAATACCTGAACTTCATGGAGAATATCAGTTCCAATATTGTCCGATGATCGTTTTTTGCCCCAACCAATTATATAGCATAAGCGTCTGTATGGTAACAACTGTCTAAGCCGAGGTAGACACGCTTGAGCAAAAGGAGAATAAATTGATTTGGATGGAGCATTTGAGGCTGGAAGATTGTCTTCTGACAGTAACAATAGAGCTAGATCAGCATCAACTGTGTCCTCGTTGTAGTCTGGATGTGTCACTGCTAATTCCACCTGCTCCCAAAAAAGGTAAAGTGCCAATTAAATCATAATAGTATTGTGATTAATTTTATCTAATATATTAAAAAAATCTTGAATATCATGGAAAATTCTTCCAAAAATAGCTTTTGTCATAGAATATTAGTACCAAAGTCTTGTTTTGTCACCAATTAACTGCGATTTTTTTAAGAGAACCAATGGTTTTTTTCAGTATAATTTTAAAATAATAATAATTATTATTATTAGCACCGCGTCTTACTACCCGTTCGGGTTATACGCACTTGCGCTAATGTGTTATGGTAGGGTGATTGTGAGATGAAATGAAGGACCTACAGTTTAACGTGGAATCCGAACCACGGTGGAGGCCTGGCATTCCCCACATTCACAAGATGTCTTGTCAGAGGTGAAGGAAGGGTTTGGTAATCAGATAAATCTTTGCCGGGACCGAGGATTGAACCCCGGCCGCCAGCATAGAAGTCTGACACCTTACCCCTAGACCGCCAGGTCACCAATTTTAAAATTAGATTGATATGGTTAAATAAAGTCATACTTTTTATCGGCATCTAAGTACCGCGTCTTACCACCCGTTTGGGCTAAACGATTATGTACTGATTATGCTAATAGTTTTAGGAATGAGGAAGGTTATATTTGTAGTAAGTATACCCACATTTATGTGGAGGGAGAGTGTAAAACCATATATGAAAAATCACCCTCAATACACCTGACAGATATTTAAAACTTTATCTAGCTGTCATTGGCAGTATATTTTACTACAAGAGTAGCGCCATAGACCATGAAGCCACTAAAGCGGGTCAAATTTTATTGAGTATCTATAGGTTGTATGAGAATGTTTCACAGCGTGTAAAATTATTACTTTTGTTTAGGTGAGTAGAAACCAGTTGCTAAATGACTAGTAAAAATTATTTATGTGTAGGGCTCAGATGTTTATGATCATCATATATTTTTAATTTAACTTCGATTTTAATGCTTAATGAATTATAAACTTTTTTTGCCACCCTGACTCCAAATATACACATTTTATTTTTGCATATAGTGCTTATTTTGAGCAGTAATCAATCTTAAGTGATATTTCCACAGTTTTGAGGGTATAAAGTCATATTTTGATTAAAATTACTTTAATAACCATAGATTTCTAATTTATATCAAACACATTAAGTAATTCCCAATTTATATTAATGGTATTGCTGCGTAAATATTTATGACCATAATATTTATAGGTAAGATTCATATCTGGTTTTTCTTGCTCAAAACAGACTCACTATTCCTGTCAAATTCAAGTAGTCTTTACCTGTTTAAGAGCATACTTATCCGGAGAAACACAGGTAGTAAGAATTTCGGGAGCTTAGCTCCAGGGGGTGGTGTCACTGACCACTTCATAGAACTGTCCCTCACCACCCCCCTGAATTCTTCTTCTGCTTATGACCTACTCATTCACTGGGATATGAAACCTGTTAATTGTAAATTCAGTGACTTATCCTAATTCAAGTATGCTTCAGTGACATCATGTGACGTTGAATGAAGTTTTTCTTGCTTTAAAAATATTTTAGCCGATAATCGCAGATCATAGCAATGTTACCGACGCTGGAGATTGAAAGCAAAGGTATGAATAATAAAGTAGTTGCCTACTTACTTATTTTCTTCAAAGTTGTTTGACTTGTGCATCTGTAGATTATTATTATTATTTAGCACCTCGTCTTACTACCCATTAGGGTTATACGCTTTAAGTACTAATTAAGCTAATGTATTAAGAAAGGGGAAGGTTAAATTAGAGGAAGTGAACCCGCATTTTCGTGGAGGGAGAGTGGAAAACTATTTAGGAAACCCCCCTTTCCCCCAATTCACCCGACTGAGATTCGAATCTCGATCTCCCCGTCCTCAGCAGTCGAGCTCAACACGACTAGCGCATTAGCCAACTACGCCACCGAGGTGGGTGCATCTGTAGATAAAATTTAAATATGAAAGTACAATTCATCTAATTTTTACATCAGGTCATAACCTACCAAGGCATTTCAAGATACATCCTTTATGCTGTATATATTTAACGCTTTGGTTTACTAAGCTCTTATGTTACTTGAACATACATGCCATGTAGGCTCAAGGAACCAGCCATAGTGCAAAGGTAGCAAGACAAAGAATAAAAAAAGGAAATCACCAGGGATATGTATTTGACCTGCATTAAAATATGCCAAGCCCAAGTATCAAGACCTAGCTACCTTAACTTTCAGAAAAATAGTAGTTGAATACTATTGACATTACAAAGAGTGACATGAAGTTAACATTGACCTGAAGGCCATTTTATTATAGAATAAGACTCAAAAGGTAAACAACATAATATTTAGTGATTGCGGACAATGCGCAATAGTAGATAAATTCAATAATACTCGTCAGGAAGCGATATATGTACTCAAGTATACAAAGCAATATTAAACCAAAGCGATCAACACACATTTAGCTAAATTAGAAAATATTCATCATTAGGAAACATTATCAGTTCAAATGTAAACAAATGTAAATGAAGTTGTTTATTGCGCACAATACGCATATTAGATTATAAGCATGGAAACAACCTATCATCTACACATTTGACCTAAGCCGCTCAAAAGATAACTCTTAACACATAATATTAAACTTGCCTAAAAATTCTATTCACATCACATTTCTGTATTTCTAAAACATTACTTTTATAATACAACAAATAGAGAATAAATAAAAAAATGCTGAAATATAATCATATTAGAGCCCTACATAATTTTGATTGGATTTAGACTATGCCTAGTTTTCAAATAAAAAGCTTGTATAAAAAAACAGTCTTCTCCAAAATAACAATCACTTACATGTTGGTAAGTCTCTAATTCCTATCAGCATCAAAGAGTAAAGTTCCACTCTGGGTACAAGCTTATATTTGAATTTGATCAACGGGGAAAAATGGTAGGGAGATATCACATGATCAAATAAGTTATCAACAAGAAGTCAGAAATGGCCATGTGGGGGTATGGAAACACGTGATAGGACATTTCGCTCCTTTACCCAAGATTTAGCGCCTGCACAGCTTCTTTAACTCAGGGATAACGTACAAGCGAACAGGGGTCACATGTCACTTCGTGACTTCATTCTTGTTTCTTGCCAAACTCGAACAATAAGCAGTGTTCTGAGTTGATGTGTGTCAACCGTTTACGCCCTCTGTGGGGACCGTCCCTTAGCCAAATGGCCTAAGTTCAACCAGTCACCACAGAAAGCGAGGTTTTAAATTACAACATAAAAAAGGGGTAGTCACAGGGGACCTATTTCATCCTCCTTCAGCAAGCCCAACAACACCCTTGTCTTACCAGAGAAATTATGGCTAAGTCTAATGGACATAACCATGAGGTAGTCTGGGTTCAGACAAGAACAAGCGAAGGTTTACAAATACAGCCCGAGGGCTCGTTTATTTTGATGATCAGCATTGAATAATTTGTACAATTTGGTATATCTAACTTTGATAGATATCAATACTCGGGTATGAATAACAAAGTAATTCTCCTCATAAATAAAGATACAAAACAGGATATCATTATCTGACATAGACAGGGAAATTGTCCCTATTAAAAACTTAAAGGTGTACAAATAATATATCTTCCCATGAGAATATAAATCTCTCACAACCGTAAGTTAACATTTCCATCAAACTAACATTTAATAGGCCTCGAAGATAGTAGACATAACATATAACATTAAAGTCATCTGACTGTAGACAATATAAATAATCTAACCCTTAACATTTCCCATGAGATAGAAAACAAACCTACATGAAATAAAGTCATCAGACTGTAAACAATATACATAAGCTAACACTTAACATTTCCCATGAGATAGTAAACAAACCTAAATGAAATAAAGTCATCAGACTGTAAACAATATAAATAACCTAACACGTAACAACTTCAGATAGACTGACTCCTTATGACCATGATTCCAACCCTGACCTGAATACAGAACGATCATGGTCAAAGATTAATCTCCCTCTTTTACAATAATTTCCTTAAACTCCTCCAGGATTTGAACCATGACCTGAAATATACAATGTTCATGGTCAAAGTTCAATTTCCCTTATTTAGATATGAATTTCCTAAACTTCTCCAAGATTTGAACCACGACCTGACATATACCATGCTCATGGTCAAAGAATAATTTCCCTTATTTACACTAAATCTCCTAAACTCCTCCAGGATTCGAACCATGACCTGAAATATACAATGTTCATGGTCGACGATTAATTTCCCTTATTTACACTAAATCTCCTAAACTCCTCCAGGATTCGAACCCTGACCTGAAATATACAATGTTCATGGTCGACGATTAATTTCCGTCCATAACAATAGCTTACGTTTAAGATGATCCTAGGGGCCTACAATGCGCCCAAGTATTCCTTATACCTAACCAGCATCAAAGAGTGACATTCATTACGGGCCACAAGCTTATATTTGATTCTGCCCAGCGGGGAAACTAGGTAGGAAAGAATTACATCATCATGTCGTCATCAACATCCAATCACAAGGTTTCACTCTTTCACAGCGCAGTTGGGACTCACATAGCAACAGGGGGTAGGGGGTAACCACGGACGCCTGAGCCACTGGTATCCACTTAGAATTGCACTCTCGCGCATGCGCGCTTCGAACGGATTGTCTTAGTTTGGAGAAGAGACGAGGACGTGGCTGACTTCCCATTCAAAGTTTTTTACGCAGTGCGAACAACAAGGTCGTTCCGTGGCTTGATTGTGTTATTGAACAAGACCTCGGCTTTTCTGGTGAATAGGGTAAATAGAAAACAGTTGTTGGTGACGGGTCAGTCTGTAGCCACGGTACATGTGTGTGTGTGTGTGTGTGTGTGTGTGTGTGTGTAGTGTTTGTGATTAGGTGCTGACTTCCCGGTAAAATGGGGTAGGTCTATATTCACTCTTTAAAGGTGGTGGAGGTTGATGGCTATGCTAGGTTGTAGCCACGATATAATATTAGCAGGCCGATAAACTAAAAATTTTAGCTGGATTTTGTGTGTATCTATAAGTTGACTTATCTTCTTTGTTAAGGTTTTTTAAGACCTTTCTCTTTGTTTAAGAAAGTTTTCTATACATAACTTATCTAAAGTGCAGTTGCCTACAAATATTTCAATTTCTTTTAAGTATGGCACGCTTGTGTTGTTTTAGACTATATCAGTTTAATTACTCAGCAATATTGATGATGTCAACAAAAATTATCAGATCAATAACTAAAGATGTATCAGCTAGTTTATTTTACTATAAGTTACTTCCTGGATTTGAAACCTAATTTTAATAAGATTCATTAACATAAATTTTTAGGGCTTATTTGTTAATTTCTAAGTCATATATTAATATTTTTAAGGGCATACATATTTAGTGACTTAAAGTCATAAACATCTAAGCCTTAGTTATGTGTATAGAAAGAGTGTCTATAATAACACTTTAAATCAATGGCATTAATATAGTAAATCAGTAAATCTCATGAATTCATGATATGACAAAATGGTTTAAAATATAGATTAACAATCTTATTTGAAATCACATGTTGATTTTATTCCATTAGGTTTTTTCAAGTCCTATAATACTATGTTGTGTTGAGTTTCTTGACTAAATTAAATGTTAAACCACTTATATTCTGTTTAATAAAAATTAACATAAGGTAACAAGAAAATATTGATTAGTTTGAATAACAATTAAATAATTTTTACTGAAATTATTCTACTATACCCATCACTAATAGTGACTATTGGGTGGGCACAAGAAATCAATAAATCAGACCTTAGGTTTAGGGTGTTCCAACCTTTTTGGCGGCCTATATATTTTTCAATTCTATACATCATATATTAATTAAAAAGCCATCGTAATACTTTAACAGTATGATCCCTACAGCCCTCTTATATATTTATTATATTAATTTGTAAATTATGCTTTTTACTTAGTAAAAAATATATATATATAGTTGTGAATGTTTTGCACTCTTTAAGGCAGGGGTCCCCAACCCTGTGCCCGTGGGCGCCATGGCGCCCGCCGAGCCTTTAGCGTCTGCCCGCCACTTTTTGGCTACAGCTGAAAAGTTCTTGACTAATAATTTTAATCTGTCACTTTTCCAACAAAAATCAAGTTTGTGCTTATCTCCAGGTATGCTGTTCTCAAGAAGTTGGTGATTGAAAGCCTCCCTCTTTTCAATACTTCCCTTTCATTCTTCTTTCTTTGCTGGCTCATTTACAAAGTGTACTTTTACTCGGAACTATCATTCTAATGGTTTCAAGCTGAATGGTTTTGCTTTTTCCTAATCTCAAAGACCTACCCCCTTTCATCATTCTACCCACACTCACTAATACCATGATAATACTTCCTTTTTTCATTGTAAATATCTTGACAGGGGTCTACCCAGCTTTGATGCCTGAATAAACACAGAATAAATATATATTTTAAAAATGTACCTAAGTCCCAAAATGGTGTTGAGTAGTTAAATATTTCCTTGTGTCGTTATTTTGGTCTTGTTAAAACCATAAATAAAGCAGTTTTTATTTGTTTTT
>CABEEJ010001516.1:23442-34041 GCA_901482245.1 Timema douglasi
TTGTTTACCGTTATGTTCAATCATATGGTTTAAAATTCGTCAGTCGCCATTTTGAGGCTATGTTCGTTAGAGGTTTTTGTGAAAGTGGTGTTAATATTTTTTTAAGGGGAATAAAACTATAAATAAACTTTGTGTCCGACCTTAAATAAATATATAAATAATATTGGCCTAAATTACCGTGGTTAACTATCACATTAATATATTACCATCTGTTTTCATTACAGTCATCCAAAGTGATAGATGTCAGCTGTTGGCGTAGTGATATATTAGGGATTACTTCTAGTAACATTTCGAGCTGTCATTCAGGTAAACTTAGCTCGTGAATGCCTTATACGTATACAAATTTAAGAGCCCGTCAGACCCTGCAGATAGTGCATAGCCTAGGTTGGTAATGCAGCTCAAACTAGCTATTGCAATATAGTGCAGTAACATCGAGTTTTCGTTAAAAGACTGAAAACATTTTGACATACTTTAAAAATACCACAAACCAGAAAACATTTATTTCACTGTTTCCAATTTTGTTGCCAAGGGAAAGAAGCAGAAATCTGCACTTTGATGCTATTTCTAATTAATTGATGCTGTTTCTGATTAATTGACTGTGAGATGTAATCTTGAGACTCCATATTTAAAACACTTAGAAGTACATATTTGATATCATATACCATACATCAATACATTAATGGCTGAGTGATTGGGTGGGCTATTTATATTCATGTTTAACCTCTTTTGACCCTGGGGTTGTTTCATGGTCTAGTTTGGGTGTAAGTTTTGGTGGTCCAAGTCCATGCCATGCCATTGCGCTACCACTTGTACTAGAATTGGGCTATTTATCTCGTACCTCGGAATGTATTTTAGCATAAGAGGTAGTGGCTTTCTTGGAGCTTATATTGAAGTGGTTTTTTTCAGGTTTTTTTCACATTTTTTAAATTTTTTTTTGCCATTTTCTTTGTTGTTTACGTGACAATTTGGCAAATGTTTTTTTATGGGCTGTAGTTCATGTTTCTTCTGATTACAGGTTCAGGTTACAGTGACTATAATGTGATGCTTGGTTAGAACTGAACTACCTATCTAAGCTATGTATTATTCATAGGTTGAGAAGGGCTCTTAATGGTTAGGTCACCACAAAATAAATATGATAATTTATCCCACCTACGTCATTAGCTTGTTTTAACATATTAATATCTGCGGATTTATGTACCTTAACCTTTGTGTGGTGCAAGACTTGGAACATTGAGACCATACAGACCACCTGCCGTACATTCTCAAGTTAGGTTTGGGTCTTGCTCTACGATCTCTCTTGGGTCCCGGACGTGGACCTTGGAAAATAACGAAGGAAGGGCTTTGATGTTGGTGCTGCTGTTCACTTTTCTCTGAAACGTTCCATTTGAAACGCTTCTCCGACTAAAACAGAATACATCGTATCATTGGAAACATCTTCTGTAAAGTGATACTAGTCTGCATGTTTGCTTGGATATTTGAACAAACGGGATATGTTTGCTGCTTGAACTAGAGGGCATGATGTGTGTTCATTGAAAATGAGCTTATGTTACATTTTCACGCATTTTTTTTCTTTTAATAAAACTCAAATTATAAGTTTGTCAAGGAAAAAGAGCCCTGTTGAAATCTTTTACTTTATTTTGGTGTGAAACATATTTTGAAATAACGTATTATAGAGTAAAATATTGCGTCAGAACTGAACGTCTGCGCGGCAATTTAGCGATTAACAAGGCGGCCCTCAACCATTGTCTTCCAATTCTTCTAAATGTTAAATGTAACAAAGGCCAAACTCAACAATGGCTTTTCTATAATTATATGTAATTATTTTGAAATAACTGATTAAAATGTATGATGTATCCTTTAATCAACAAAATAAATTAAAAATGGCATTGGTCTAACTCCTGTGAATATCTCGAAACAATTAAGGAATATAATTAAACGTGCCCCTGCTCAAACGTTGAATCATCCTGATTTGTCCTATCTAGTATCACTCATTAATTAAGGGGAGAATTCTATGAGCGTTATTCGGTAGTATAGTGTTTAAGCATATTCTGATTGTGATAATGATAAATACCAATTTATGTTAAATGGCCCATTATTTTACTACCTAAACGATAGATAATAAATTTTAATTGGTTATTTCAAAATAATTACATTTAGTTCTAGAAAAGCAAATTTCGTGTTTGGCCTTTGTTGCATTTAACATTTAGTGGAATTGGAAGAGAATGGTTGTAGGCTGCCTTGGCTGTCGGAGCGTTCACCTAAAATCACAACGCCATCTACTGGTCGTCGATACGACCTTCATTCCCGGAGTTATTGGCTCTCTTAAATCCTCCGCTAGGGGCGCCACCATCGCCGGGAAAAATACTTTTATTCCCGGTAAGAATTTCCAGAGTTTTTTTAAGCTATGTGTCTTTGCTAAAAAAATAGTTTAAAACTTTTAAAACCGCCGGCTATCTCTGCCAGATATCAAAGTTTGGTCTATTCCCTACAGGGTAACATTGATTTCCGGCCAAAGCTACTAAAGGTTCGCCCTATCTGAGGCCCGACGCCCAGGTCCTTACAACCGGATTTCGAACACGGAATAAAAATACGCCCTCCCTCATGCTGACGGACTGCTCTCTCAAGATCACAACGCTATCTACCAGGCATCGATAAGTCCCTCCGTCACAGAGCTGTGGACTTCCTAAAATCCGTGTTGCTACGCTCTCCCAAGATCACAACGCCGTTTACCAGGCGTCGACACGACCCTCCGTCACGGAGTTATGGACTCACTAATTATTATTATTATTATTATTATTATTATTATTATCATCACCGCGTCTTACTAACCGTTCGGGTTATACGCACTTACGCTAATGTGTAATGGTAGGGTGATTGTGAGATGAAATGGAGGACCTACGGTTTAACGTGGAATCCGAACCACGGTGGAGGCCTGGCATTCCACACATTCACAAGATGTCTTGTCAGAGGTGAAGGAAGGGTTTGGTAATCAGATAAATCTATGCCGGGACCGAGGATTGAACCCCAGCCGCCAGCACAGGACTCACTAATATCCTCCGCTAGTGGCGCCAAATCCGATTTATTATAATCGGTTTGGAAGGCGTAATTTTGATCGTTGGGTCAAGGGTAAATATTTTTAAGACTAGTGAATGAAATCCTGAACTGATGCTGGTAATTTTTTTTTAAAGACCAGATTTTCGAGAATTTTTTAAGCTTTTTGCCAAAATCCGGTTGGAGTCTTAGTCAAAAACGCCCACGCTCGCTGGCAGATATTAAAGTTTGGTTTATTCCCTAAACGGTAATGTCTATTTCTGGCCAAAAATTCCAAAATTTCGCCCTATCCGAGCCCCGACTCTCGGGTCTTTACAACCGGGATTCGAACCCGGAATAAAAATACGCCCTCCCACTTGGCTGTAGGGTCACTCTCTCAAGATTACAACGCTGTTTACGACCCTGCGTTATAGAGTTGTGGGATCCTTAAAATCCTCCGATGGTGGCACCACCGTCGATTTATTTTAATCGCTCTGGAAGGCATATTTTTGATATTTCGCTCTCTAGAAAAAGATCGTTGGTCTCGTGAGTGACAGCCTCACCTGATGCCGGCAGATTCAAACCCGGAATAGACATACGCCCTTCGGCGTAAGGTCATACCGGTTGTAAGGACCTGGGCGTCATAATGACCAATTTTAAATACACCTGAAAAAGTGAATATATATTTTTTTTAATTCGTAATTTAATTAAAAAAGAAAATCTACTGATATATATTTTAAATAAGTGTGAAAGGGAATATAAAAAATATTGAAAAAATCTTCCACAACAGCGAGATGGTGGTCTTGTTCAGGAGGAGTTATTGCCAGACTCTAAAGTCGCTGTCTTCCTTCAATCGGGAACACATTCATCATAGTGAACTCGAGATGAAGACACATGTGCTGATATCGCATACCGAGTTGGTTAAGACAGGTTACCCTCTGGCTCATTTCCAATGTCCCATGATGGTGAGGTCAAACAAAGATTGGAAAAGCTTTAACGAGGACTAAACAGACGGGGTTGTCATTTATTACATGCCAATAAAAGATTGGAATCCAATCTTATTTATACACATGATGGACTTTCGTAAACCATTTACCATAGTCTATAGATGTCAAGTACGGGAGTCTTCCTGCCTGCAGGGATGCAATTCGTCGATACTGATAGATGCTCTTTATTAGACTTGAAAAAAACTGGCCATCCTAATAACTGATGCTATTTTATATTGTGAAAAACAAATACAGAATATTCTCAAATTACCTCACGGAGCTTGAAATAACTATGGTGGAGCACAATTTGAAAAACACTGCCTTAGACAATTCGACTGAAGCGCGTTGAGGTTGTGATTATGAACTAAGTTGTGTTTGATTCTACAGAATAACATTCATATCGTACTCAATGAAATACAGTAGTTGGAAAATATAACTTATTTGAATTTATACTTAGCTAGGTTTGTGAGCTGTTCACATCCATAATTTAACTCTATATTGGAATATATATATATATATATATATATATATAAACACACATCAAATCCAGGACCTTTGACTTGGTGCAACAATGTTCTATCACCAATCCATCCAGGACTATCCAGTGCCCAGGGTCATATTATGTAAGGCTGATTCTGTGACATATTTAAATGTGTTTGTGAACGGCCCATAATTTGAACCAAATATTATTAATTTAAATATAATTGGGTATAAACGCGGCCCCATTTAGAGACAACTTGTAAAATTGGTTAACCATAAAGGGCCATAACGATGTTTCTGATAGTTCCTTGATGGCTAATTGGTAGAAACCAGTGGCATGCTAATCCAAAGGTCCCGGGATCAATGTCCGTGTCCAGGTGTCATTGACTAGTCCTTAATCTTAACCGAAGATTGATGTTATTATGTTATGCAAAACCAAACATCTGTTACGAGTATTCACACCCAGTATTTGTGCTCTAATTCTGTGTATGAATACATTATTATTATTATTATTATCATTATCAGGTGTTCTGTCTCACGCCAGGTCAATTCATTTTGTCAGTGAACTTAGACCACCAATGCACCTTGTCCTCTGCCTCCTTCTTTAGCTCCCAGAACTTTCTTCTTTCCTTCAAGGCATCTAGTATTTGAATCCTCCTTCTTTCTAAGCTCTTCTTTCCCTCAACCATTCCTTCCATGACGTCGTGTAGAAGACAGTTCCTCCTAAGGATGTGTTCGATCGAGTTTGCTTTGTACCGAGGAATCACATACAAAATGATTCTCTTTTCACCCACTCATCTTTGGACGTCTTAAACTGCCACCTTGTCTGTCCACCTGTTATTTAAGACACACCCTATCAATGGGCACGCGGACTAAACGTCAATCTAGTCTTTCTGGTATGTTCTAATCTCTGATGGGTGTACTAACTTTTTTCCCCCCAAAACTGGTCTCCCCATAGCCCTTCATGCAAATACAACATTTCCTCTAAATTTAATCTTCTTCATCCCTATTCTATTAAAGTAAAACACAGCCCAGAGAGGTAGCAGGACATGGAGCAAAATGGCCATCAATAAAAAAGAAATATTTAGGAAAAAAAATCCCTTCAAATAAGATGAAATGGAAAAATTTATTTGCATTGATTCCAATCTCCTCTTCATCGACAGTCTAATCTATCGCGAGAGCTACGCCTTAGACCATTCGACCACCGAAACTGTTGAGATTAAATTGTTTTACTGTTTGTGCATCTTCGAATTACATTTTTTGTATAAAAACTACATAAAGTTACAATATGTTTTGAATGAATCTGATTTGTGGGAAATCTGATCACTTTTATGTTGTATTGCGTCAACCAAATGCACAGCAAGCTTCAAGGCAGCGTCAACATATACAATCAAAGGTGAAAGTGAGATTAAAAAGTAAGTTATTCTAAACACTTCAGCTGACATCAAAAGAAAATTAAGTGCCAAGCGTCTTGAACATAAATTTATCAATCTCAAATGGTATGCCTGGAAGGACATTGTTACCCCAGCATGCGAGTCCCGTTGTTATATTCATTTTATACTTTTTATCTCTCCGCCAAATACGGTGATGGAGAATGAACGGGGGAAAAACTTTCCCGTCTCTATAATTTAGTAGGCAAATCACTACAATACAACCTAACAATCTTCTTTCGCGTGATTGAATGTGTTATAAAATGGGTATAATGAGGTCAACATGTGGGTTGAATTTCATCAGTTGATTTAATGCTCACATGAATTAAGATCATTCGACAATAAACATTTTATTGCACAAGTTTAACAAGTATAAAGCTAAAAACTATCACTGTGATACAATAAATTCAAATCATTACAGTTCAAGAGTTATATGGATTCAAACTTGCTATTTTATAGGATTTTGCGTGCCATTGTTAATGTAAAGTAATTAATGTATGGGGGTGAATTTGACTATAATTAGACATTACTATGAGGTGTATACAATGAAATATTAATAATATTAATATTATTGATATATTATTGTGTACACCCCATCTTTTTTTTCGGCGCGTCTTACTACCCGTTATGCACTAATTCCTCTAGGGGTTTTAGGGATTCGGAAGGTTATACATATTTGGAAAAACCACAATTAGTGCACCCGACCAAGATTCGAATCTCAATCTCCCGGTCATCGGCAATCCACTCTACTGCAAGGGTAGAACTTTATAGAGCATGCAGCTACCGAAGCGGGTAACTGATGACTACACCACACGAGAACACCACACGAGAATTTCTATAAGCCAGAACGAAAGGGCCTACCAATTTTTCCGGGAAATGTATTTTCACATACCTTCCAGGGTTAATTTAAATGCCACAATCGACATAGGACTTACGGCTTTACTGCCCCTACGAAGAAAGTTGTGCTACAGATTATTATCGCTCAAGACCCCAGCTAGGTTTGAACCCAGTAACTCCTGAGGTGAGCACTTTACCGCAAGAACACCGAGGTTAACTACTAAGTTTTAGCCCCCATACATTAATAATTACTTTAGCTTAAAAATGGTGCACAAAAAGTATTTTTAAAAAAAAGCAATTTTGACCCCTTATAAATCGTAAACTATATGATTTGATATGACTGAATCACTATTTATATCTTATAATTATACAGTTTTTAAAATTATGCAGTAAAATTTTAATGGTCGAATGACCTTAAACTTATTTTTCTTACACAAAACAATAATCCTGGGTAATTTTCATACAATTTATTTTTAAAACAATTTGGAGGATATTAATATAATATAATATTTAGCACCGCGTCTTACTACCCGTTCGGGGTTATATGCTTTAAGTACTAATTATTCAAATGGATTAGGAATTGGAAAGGTTGAATTAGAGGAAGTGGACCCGCATTTGGGTAGAGGGAGAATGGAGAACCATTTAGGGAAAACCACCCCCAGTTTACCCGACCGAGAGTCGAACCTAGATCTTCCCGTCCTCAGCTGTCGAGCTCAACACGACAAGCGCGTTAGCCAACTACGCCACCGAGGCGAGTTTGGAGGATGTTGAATTGCCAGGTGTACTTAAAGTTTGGGCTAGTAATTACTAAATAGATTACATACAGGAAACGATACAAATACTTAACTACTACATCAAGGACTGTAACATACGTTTCAAGGTTCAATAGCCATATTAGAAATTTCAGAATGGATTAGAATGACTATGAATTCATAGTAATTGCATTATTATAATCAGGGTCAGGATTTTGATGAAATCAATTTTTAAATTTTGTTTTATGTAATGCTTATGTGTGGGCTACATAAATTCTGTTCATCATCTCCTGGTTGTGAAAACGTTTTTTATAGGTCAATTTTGTTATTCTGGATATTTAGGTCATATTTTCTTGGTTTTCGATTGGCTCATTTTTATGCATTTTTTAAATTTTTAGTCATTTTTGTTATCTAACGAGAGTAGACTGTATATAACTTAACCTAGCTAAGCCACTTTAAGTAAGTCGTTCATTTTCATTCAAACCAGCAGTTCATACAGAGAGAATATGCGACAATTGTATCATTGCGACAGCTTCTAACTGCCACAGGTATTTGTAGAAACGCAACAGTAAAAGTGTCATTGCATTTTTATAAATAACCTCAACAGAGTCTGAGGAAAACTACCAGGATATTATTTCATTGCAACGGCAATCAACTGTCAGTATTGTGCTTATGATTATTTTGGAAACAAAATTAAGAAAAAAGATTGCCTGTAGTGATGAAAGAATATATTCACAAACTTTAAGGTTATGGAAGTAAATGAATGATAATATTTAGCTGGCTATTAAGTTATTATTTTTACCCATTGTTGGAGAAACGGTAGTTTTCACTCAATTTTCTGACAAACCGACACAGTTAAGTAACCCGACATTACAGTAAAGTGAACACACATACAACAACGACCGTAAAAGCTAACAATGAAAAACTGTGGTCCGTGTGAACTAAGCCTAAAAGACCATACTGGGATTAATAATAATAACGGAATGCATGTTAATAGAAAATCTGATTTAAGAAACAGTCCAGCATGACCAACGAACGATGCGTGCCCGCTTTCTTTGTAAAGAGGAAGTGCCAAGGATGGAAAAAAACCAACATCAAACCAAATGTAGCAGACGTACACGTGCACGATAGGATTGAACAGATTTTTTTTTAAGTGTGTAAAGAATGAATGCATTCATCTAATGATATGTTGTTACTGGCAATGCAAAGTTTTCCTGAATCTAGGATATTTTTAATCTTATTTATCTATCTGCAATATGGCATCCATTTTTTTGAAAACTACGCCTAATTAATATTTTTTTCTTTCCTGATATAACCAAGTAAACTCAAGTTCTTGAGACGATGTTAGCTTTGATTAGTTTATTAATTTATTTTAACTAAGTATTTCTGGCCTTTCAATTTCAGATATTTTCCATATATTAGATTTTCTTCTTTTGGACATAAAAAGAGGATTTTATTTATCTCTCTGACGTTCTCTTAATGTATATTTTTAATTTTCTCTTCACTCCTCTTTTAACTAAATATCTCTTACTAGTCCAGAGGATGGGTAGGTTCTGATCGCATTAAGTGTGGAAGTTTTGAAACTTTGGGAGTATGTACAATTCGATGCCCTGAATGAAATGCGAAAAAATGCAAAATCCGATCGCAGCCGCCGGCTCCGCCATCTTGGAAAAATAGCGCCTAAGATAGGTTGTTTCAAACTATTTCGCCTCGGATGCCTCATAGGGCAAAAATGGTTATTATATAATTAAAAAGGCATTAAATTTTCTAAAAAATATGTCATATACATTTTTCCCCTAAAATGAATAGTTTCGACGCAGCAACCAAGTGAAGTCAAGAATTATTTTAAAAAAAAATCATTTTTCACAATTACTCATTTCATTGCAAGTTTTATGGACGAGTATTTTTGTGTTAGGAGACAGCATTTATTTTTCTATTTAAAAAGTCTCCAATTAGTAGAATTTAGCTGGATAGCTGTATGTAGAATACTCGTTTCAACACCACCATGAGCTAGAGTATACGGAACTGTCAACATCTTTCAAAAAACTATTTGTTGGTGCATAATGCGTCATGTCGTAGACCTGACTTCGAATATCCTCCAATACTATCATCGCAGCTGCTTTAATAACTCTGAGTCTTTCTTCCTTTAGTTCAGATTTCTTTTTTTCACACCAAGTATCCTAAAAAACCTTGACTCCAGTGTTACGAAAACAAATAATCGAAGATCGCTTTCCGACCTGAGCAACCACAATTTCATCGCCGTACTTCTCGAGCAATCTTGATTTTACTGTATCAACTTTCGGGCGAAAATCTCTCTTAATTGTATCGATTAATTTCATTAGACTAAATTGGCAGTCCTCGCTATAATCTTCTAGGAAATAATATATTTCTTCCAACGTTTGGTCGACATTCATTGCTGGTGGACGATGACTTTCGCGGCCAGTTTCTGGACGACGAGAATGTTTTTTTCATGCATGACATGCAGTGGCGGCGGAACGGGGGGCAGGGGTCATTGCCCCCCTGAAATATATTTGCCCCTCCCTTCTACTTCAAACATTGTTTTATTATAACGTTAATAGTCTTTGACCCTTTTGTTAAATACTTAGATAATGTATCTATGACTGTCTACAATTTATTTTTCAGCTGATAGAATTATGCACCAACTGCCTGCTTGATGCAATGAGTCATGAAAGCCCCCCACATTCCATGCTACAGCCAACTTCCTGTTCAAGGTCACATCAGCCCTTGTCCCCTTTTTTTTCCAAGGCTATTTCACCATTTACCCCTCTCTTCCCATGTCCTTTTAATTTAGTATGTAAGCAAGTGCATGTGGTGCTAGTGTTTTTCTTAAACAGAGTGGTATAATTTTTTTGTGGTAAAGTAGTTTTTGTCATTCCCTGAAAGAATAAATTTGTTGTGACTTGTATTACAAAGTTTGAATTTACAAAAAAATCGCTGATGGACTAATAATAATTGGACAATTGCAATTCATCGGCAGTAGCGGATTTAGGTTTGAGGACGCCCTAGGCCCGAGACGATATGGCGCCCTTTTTTTTTGTAACTATATATATATATATATATATA
>CABEEJ010001516.1:34046-88110 GCA_901482245.1 Timema douglasi
TAAATATAGAATTAATAATAAATTGCTTGTAATTAAAATATAAATTATTTTTATCTGATTAATCATATAATAAATTTTTTTCTTGCTTTCGTCCGTGCGAAAATATCAATGATCTCCTCATACTTAATTTATTTTTGTTAGATATTTCAAATTTTAGTACTTGCCTGATTAATTATTTTAACAAAGAAATTCTACCCTCAAAATGGTACTATGTTTCGATAGTAAGAGCGCAATAAAATAAACTTTAAAATTTGGTCTTACAGTTTACAGAAAACCCAATCGATTTTTAATTTTAGTCATCTTAAAAAATTTGCCGCCCCTCAAAATTTGCCGCCCTAGGCCCGGGCCTCACGGACCTAAGCCTAAATCCGCTACTGTTCATCGGTATACTTCTATTGCGAATTATCGCAAAATGGCTAAGAGGAAATCCTTGTTCGATTATTTTGATAAAGTGAAAGAGTCTCGCGTCATTCCTGATCATGATCTCCAAAGTGATAAGTCTTATCCAACAGTAATGAAGGGCACTAACATCGTTCAAAAATTTAATACAATACCAGGTAGGTGTACTTTATTTTTAAAATCAGAACGTATCATTTGATTTTTTTTTGTCGCCACGTTTTAATGCCTTTCTTGGTTATATGCGTATGAACTCATTACGCTGATGGGCTATGGATAAGCTAAGTTGAATTTAGAGGAAGTGTACCCGCATTTGCGTGGAGGAAGCTTAGAAAACCATTTAGGGAAAACATCCCTCAGTACACCTGACCAGGATTCGAACCCAGACTTACCCGTCGTCGGCAGTGCGGTGTATTGCGAGAGTGACCTCTTAGACGAAAGGTGGCCAAATCAGGGCACGCGTGCCACTAGTGATACACCTGAGCCACCGTAGGTTTTAAAAAATATAGTAAATTATAACAATGTCAAATAAAATAAATAAATCATCTAAGTTAATAAATTGCTAGAATTCTAGCTATTAAGTTGGCTGTCTGTGTGTATTGTTTCCCACCACTCAAACTGACTTTCTCTCCTCCTTCCGCCACATACTCTACACTCCCTTACACTGCCACCCAGTACACATTCCTAAGTTGCTATTTGGTGGCATACTAACTGCTATGTATGTATAGTAGTCCCGTGGATTCTTGGTGCTGACTGACAGCTCACAGCTGACTTCTGACAGTCAACATTTAGGTATATACCTAAATTTTGACTGTCAGAAGTGACAAGCAGCTAAACACATGCTTTTGCAGATCATATGGCTCGGCGTACGGATACATAATTTGGTCTGGTAGCTTTTCAAAGCCGTCAGCTATGAGCTGTCAGTCAGCACCAAAGAAGCCATGGGGCGACTGTACTGTCCTATAATCAGTCTTAAAATATTGGTTTCACATTATAAATACTAAAAAAATCCAAAATTTCTATACCAATCAGGAATTAAAAAATATATATTACCCTACCAATTTTTCGGAAAATGGTGGTGGTACGAAGATAAGTTTAGCTCAGAGATTTTGGGGTGGAGTGGCATCTTTAAAGTGTACTGTTTTTAAAAATGCCTGCTTGAAAGCGACGTTGTCACTTGGGACTGCACCAGTGGCGCAGGAACTAGGGGGTACGGGGGTAAATTTTACCCCCCCCCCCAAGAAATGGAGGTGGGTAAAAGGTATCATTTTTACCCCTCCGCTCTCAAACAAATATAATAAAACTTTTAGATACTAGAAAGATCTTGTTGAGGCAAGATACACAGTTCACTCTAAGGTAACATAATAAAATTAAAATATAATCCTGTTTCGAGTGGTTTTATTGGCGAGTCCTGACCTATCGTAGATACTGCTTAGTGCTTGGGACAGCAATCACCAGTCTCCACCACGCCCTTCTGCTAGGCGCGACAGTGCTGCTATGTTAGTTTATAAGTCCACTTGTGACTTGTGCCAAAGTCTTGGAGGGGGAGGGGTTGAAAATACCGTCTGGTATTCACTCATTCACGTGGAGAATGGTGACTTGAGTGTGTCATCAGACAACAAAGATACGTTTGTTTTTTTACTGTTACCTTAAGTCTTACGAATTGAAGTAGACAATGAAGAGATCTCATGATGGGAAGATAACAACCTTCTCCAAAGCCAAGCAGAGACTATCAAAAGAACAATGTCCTGGTAAGTTATAACAATTAATTAAAACTGATCATTAAATTATTATCATCTCTTAGAAAGATAATTCCATTTCAATTGGTCATTAAAATTATTCTTTTATATATACAGAGCCTAGAGAAAGTCTAATAATAAAATTCTGATTTTGAGTTTCAAATAAAATATTTTTTATATCTTTTATAGATTGCTTATACTTCAATAAAGATTTTTTTATATATATATCGCAGGTGCTGACGATTGCAATTTACTACAACATCAAGATGGAACCAATGAAACTTTTGAAACCAGTTCCGGAGATAAAATATCACTATCACAGTTTGAAACCAACAAAGTAGAAGCAGCGGGACATTCCTCAAAATTTGGTACTCATAAAATGATTAATTATTATACACTTACTCAAGTACAATCAAGGGGCGCACCCACGGGGGTAGCTTTGGGGTCTGAAGCCCTCCCCCAGAAGTTAAGGATATTACAAAAATATTATTAGCATTATGTTCCGTCAATTAATCAATTATATTTTTTAATTATATTTATTATAAATTAAATTTGTACAGTAATTAGGGCTTTTCAAAGGATTACTTTTTTATGTGGATTTTAATTTTACTGTTAATTTTCACTTAAATGAAAACTGGACCTGTGATAATGTAATATTTTCTAGAAATGGTTAAAGTATTTATTCTTTGTACATAGAGTTTTGAAGTGGGTACAGTACTTGAAATTATTATGTTAGAGCAATTATGTAAATACTATTGTATCAGCAGTTGAGATATTAATATATGCCCCCACCCCCACCAACTGCAAATCCCGGGTGTGAAGAAGAATGTGTAAACACAGACCTGTTAACCAGTGGCGTACACAGTGACAGAGAATAGGCCGAGGATCCGCTTTTGGTACAAATTAGCTCAAATATTATCATTTACATACTTTGAAATAAAAAAAATTCCCGGGGGAGAAACCCCTGGAACCCCACTTTTTAGGGGGCATCGCTGAATCTCTATCTTTCTTACCCCCCTACTTCAAATAAAATTTCCAAATATTAGAGTAATTGAAATATATAATGCTGCAATTATGAAAATTATTATGTAAAAATCCCCCCCTCCCAGCTTAAAATTCTGGGTGCGCCCCTGAGTACAAATGCAATCGAAAGATATCTGAAGAAATTGAATACAGGTTCAACCAACCAGATTTTCAAGAGTACTGCATATTGGAGGAAATCTTACTCTCGAAGTCAAATAAATTTACTGAACCCATGATGAAAGTTTTGAACAAAAGAAGTATTTGCCCAAAAGAGCTGAAAACTGAGCTGACGATGTGTAGCAAAATCATTCATTTTTCTAGCATCTCCAGCACGTTCACCGAATTTCAAGGCCTGCACGAGGAAACACGAAGTTTATTTCCTCACACTGAAGAGATTTTGAAAACTCTGATAGTGATACCAGCTACATCAGCTACTGCAGAAAGAAGTTTTTCAATGCTTGGACGCATAAAAAACTATCTTCGCTCTACGATGAGGCAACGTAGACTAAATCACCTGTGTCTGCTTAATGCATACCCTGAGAGACTCGACAAACTTGACATTGCGAAACTAGTTAGTGGTTTTATAGCTAGTAGCGAATATAGGGCAAAGGTGTTTGGAAACGTACTTTAATTTTGTTGTTTTTAATCATTTTGAGTTGAGCAGCATCAGATATATTTTTTCTTAATTAGTTTTGTGTGTATTCATTCTAATGTTTGGCATGCCCATAATTAATGAGAAAAAAACACATTTGGACTGTTAAATATTACATTTTATTGGTCTTTTTTAAATCTAAAAAATGTTATTCCCTATAAAAGCCCATGATTATATTTACCCCCCCCAAATAAAAACGTTCCTGCGCCACTGGTCACTGCACGTAGCGATCTCAATGTTAAAGGATTCAAGCTCTTCCAATGAGCGCAGCCATTTTAACCTGGGGGCTGGAGGTCTGGTTTATACCTTGTCTGTGGCCCAGGGTCATTATTCACTCATATTTTAATGCAAAGTCTTATGGACGTGCATAATCATAAGCTACCAGGATATCATCGCTGAGGGAACTGCATGATTACTATTGGCAGGCAGAGTTGTCATTTTATCGTTTTTGTATGGTAAATCTCCCCTCAAATATCAGACAAGTTTCGCAACGCTAGTTAATCGAGGATGCCAGTAGCTCCTTCTTACCCCATCACACCACCTTCTGACATAACTGAGGGCGAGGAGATTTGGCAACAATTAACTGAGAGAGAGCGAAGATAAAGCTTTTCTCTGTAAGACCTGCAGTTACCTCAGCAATGATATAGGATATACAAATAAGTGATCAATAAATAAGAGAAAGGGCTATCGTCGGATAACGCAGCCACCTTCCACTCGGTAGTTGGCTTTATTCTGCTAATAGTAGGCCTACAAGGACATTGTACGAAAGCACATATCATGATGGATTACATAGCCAAGATATTGTAGTTGCTAAGTACAGTTGTTATAGCCGCATAAAAACTTCCCGAGTTGATGGTGGTTGCGTTATCTCATTGGTTCCCAAACTGTGGTTCGCGAAATCTTCCAAGGGATCCGAAAAAATATTTTCGTGATGGCGGATTTTTAAGGAACAGTTTGTGAAATTTTGTGAGGCACATTTACAAGATTATATTATATAAACTTAATGAGGTTTCTGTTCATTATTTCTTCAGAAAACTACGCTTACTTTTTCTACACCCCCGCCAATAATTTGTTTCATTTTCCACATCAGAAACAGGCTCAATGATGAAAGTGATTTGAAACTTTATTTATCGTCTGTGGTTCCTGACTTTGAAGCTTTGTGCCATCCAAAGCAAGCACATTCTTCTCACTAAGTGCCGTGAAGATGTGAGTAGCTGTTAAAACACGTAAATAGGTTTTGAAACTTAAATCGACATGAACTTTCAGTTTTAATTTGTTAAATAAATGTATAATTATTTGAATTTGTACTGACGTAGTTTCAATAGACCGGCATTATTTTTGGTGGTGTATCCCACAATTCCATAGTGGTTTAATTTAAAGGTATTAAACCTTTTGATTGCAATTAAAAAGTACATTTTATAAAAATTAGGTATAAAATTAAGTGCGTGGCAATGGATATTTATCAGTGGGTACGCGTAACTCAGATGTTTGTGAAGGGGGTTCGCAAGTCTGCAAAGTTTGGAAACCACTGCGTTATCTGATAGCTCTCGATATTAATTGATGGATCATATGTAGCTGACAATTTTCACACGTTCATTACAAACTCTAATATGAGTTAAGATTGACTCTGGGCACGGGACGACTCCTCGATAGCTCGGTGGTAAGAGCATTGGCGTATTAAGCCAAATATCCTAGGTTCAATTCCCGTGTCAAGGTGCAATTTTATAATTTAAAGTATATAATGTTAATTAGATGTGGCGATAACTGCCGGCAGTTAGCCGTGGATTTGTACGCTACGGTTCTTACTTGATGCTCGTGCTTTTGAAAGGCAGAGGTTAGTTTCGCTAAAGAATATTATCTTTAAAAAATTATCCCACCATAAAAAACACGGTAGTTAATTTTAAAGAAGTGGTTAAAAATTGTTGAATATTTTTATTGTTTTGTATTATTTTACGTGAAAATGAAAGAACTTTTGAAAGTTGTGTTTGTAGCCCTACATAAAATATGTACAGTTCGTCGAGGTTAAAAGGTAGCAAATTGCTGGCTCAGCCCTCGTGGTATGCTGTGTTTCACACATGACTGCAAAACAGTTTGCATGGCTACGCCCAAGGCTAGAGTTAGAGAAGCTTTAAGTACATAAGATATTTATTGACTTTTGGGGAGACGCGATGGTGGGTCTTTTAATGCATTTTGCCATGGGCATATATTTTGGTTTAAAACATTTATTTAAAATTTTTAATATACCTATTGTATGTTTTATGTATTACATGTAATATATTATGTATGATAAATATAACATATTGTATGTACTATATATTATATGTAATATACTATTTATGATAAATAAAATATAATTGATATATTTTATAATATATATTATATATAATATGTAATATGATATATATTATATATAATTTATTTAAAATATATCTTTATATATAAACAAACAACACATATTAAATACATATTAACTTTCTTTGTTTTGTCAGTCATTTTACCTGTAACTTGCTTGTGTTTGCGGTCGCTATGTTTATTGTGATCGGTAGTAGGCCTAATCCTTTTACTAGAAAAGTTTTTAGTCTATTCAAGTGTTTCCCAAACTGTGCTCCACGGCATCCCGGGGCGTCGTAGGATATTTTTAATGAATAATTTGCAGTGCCCAACAGGTCCACACAACCAATTAGTAAATAATTGTGCCTATTCAATAATGAAATACAAATATTATTTTCTCTTTTAATTTATGTGTATTATTTTTTAAACAACTACTAAACTGTAATGACAAAGAAAAAAGGTTGCTTGGACCTAATGGACCTATTAGATATTTCTTTTGACCTGGAGACGCCACGAAAAAAACCCTGTGACACTAAGGGGGATCCCTAGCCCGCAAACCAGCGGAAACTGGTATAGAACTACAGTATACAAAAATTATAATTCCCGGTCCCCCTACCTCCCCCTGAAAAAATCCTGCACTCACACACTCTTAATATTAAGACCTGTCAAACAGTAAGACGTACAGCCCTTTTTAAAAATGTTTATGCAATGAATTGAAACAATTTTTGTAAAGTAAACCAGAAATTAAAAAGACCTGATTAGAAATATATTTAAAAAAAAGCTTTGACGGTTCTTTATTCCAAAGCAGTCCGGACATAGTCATTTATCATAAGCAGAATAAACAAAATACGATGCATGACTGCGCGTTGTCTCACCAGGGAGCAGAAAAGTATAGAATTGAATGAGCGCACGTCCGAAAAAGTGTGCAAATTAGCGGCGGGGGTGGGGGTGGGGGGAGTTATAGAAGAAAAAAGAGGGAGGGGTAGAAATCCTCACTTTCCTTTCGTATACTATTTTTTTTCTTCAAGTGGAAGCTATATATGGTGTTTTTTTTAGCAATGCATCTTACTACCCATAAGGATTATACGATTACGTACTAATTACGCCAACGGTGTTAGGGATTATGAAGGTTATATTTAAAGAAAGTGTACCTGCATTTTCGGAGAAGGAGAGTGGAAAACAATTTTGTAAAAACCACCCTCAGCACACCCGACTGAGATTTGAACCTCGATATCACCATCATCGACAGTCTAGTCTACTGCGAGAGTAGCACGTTAGACCACGCGGCCACCGAAGCAGGTTGGCATGTATATTGTTAACAACACTTTTCAGAAGTAAAATAAGAAAGTTAACTCTTATAAAAGAATTATAACATTCGTTAAATGACAAGAACTATGACCCTATAAACCTTTAACCTCATTGACAGAACTTCAATTTTCTGTTTAAAAAAAAAGCATTGTGAATAGTCCAATTCTACCTTTTTGAAAATCATATTAATAACCGTAACAACCACAGGAGTAGATACTTTTGCCAAATTAAAGAATTAAAGAAATTAAAGAAATTTTGCCTATTCAAAAATTAAATATCATAATCCTATATTATGGTGCTCGTGAGTAGACAGGCTTTCATTAGGGTTTTATTTCATTATGTCAAACGGTTTCAATCATTTATAGAATTTCAGTGTAAAATTCAAGAATTTTTGCTAAAAATACTGAACATTGGAGAATGTCATGAAGTTTGTTCTAAATATTGTTTACAGCACCCGGATATTAAAAATGGATGTTGTCCAGAGACTTTAAAGAAGACCTGGACTGTCAGTTTGGAAAGCAACTTCTCTACGTGGATGCTCTTCGGCTAAATAAAGGCAAATTTCTTCGGCGTTTCAAAGAGCTGCTTCCTCAAATAAAAGAGTTTATAAATTGAATGAATATGATCTACCGCCCAGAACTGAAGAGTCCGGGGTGGATAATATATAATGCATTCTTTCTTTACACCACGGTTGAATGGACTAAATTTGTAAATGCAGTTAAAGAAAAACATCATAAACATTATTTCTTTGGCTTAACCATTTTCAGAAAAAATTACATTTTAATGAACCAATTTTCATAAAAGATATTTTAAACACTATACTCCTTTTAAAGAGCGGCTAGTCATTTTGGCTACAAAAACTTTGAACTGGAAAAACTACTCAAAATAATCGATAGCCTGAAATCTGCTATAAGATTCGCGAAGTTTGTAAAACTAAAACCAGTTGCAAGACTTATTTAAAACCAGTTTTCTCCCCATAATGTTGAAAATAAATAATAATTTCATTCTGTCTATAATCATCTCGAGTTTAATACATTGAATTATTAAAATCATAACAATTCAATGATATTGAACTTAAAATACATTGCCATGAGGGCTAGCGAGTATTCAGAAGTATCAGCGTTTCTTATGTTTCTTGATAGTTCTATAGTTGTTGTGCGACTATATAATATTTTTAAGAAAAGTAGTTACAGCCTAATTTGAAAATACACATTTTAATTTATTCTATATTTTATACATAGTAAATATAAGAGATATTAACGGGGAAAAAATCAAAAATCAATTAGAGAAACAATTGGCGATCGCGGGACATTTGATAGGTTTGTAATTCAGACGGGGCCCAACAAGTTTTCCGACCCCTGGATTAGACTATTCGATCACTGAAATCTTAAATTTATTAAGTTTAGTAGCTAGAGCTATTTTCAGTAAAATTAATTGTTTGAGTTTGTTGGTTTAGCTGAAAATTTCTTTCGATTTTGGGTCTGTCCGTTTATATTAAGACTCTAGCTTCCTTATATTATATACATTTATAGATATTAATTATAAACTATGGCGTCACTATCACAATAAACTGGACTGTTGACGAGGAGGAGATTGGGACTCGAATCCTAGTCAGGTCTACTGAGGGTGGATTTTACTTAATGGTTTTCCACTCTCCCTCCAAGCGAGTGTGGGTGAACTCCCTCTAAACTTAACCTCCCTCATCCCTAACATAATAACGTAATTAGTACTGCAAATATTCGTACAACTTGAAAGGATAGTGAGACTCAGTGCTACAAATAAAAGCAACAATCAAATGTTTCTAAAAATATCCAATATACAGTTTGATTCTTTTTTTATTTTTGATACATACGCTTTTTTGCCGTATGCGTTTGTCTGTAACTTTCTTCGTGTTCTGTAATTTTCTCTTCTTCTAGACATGTGCTTTATAAATGTAGACACAAACACGTAGGCTACGTACTGTACATTTAAGAATACATTATATAAAGTAACAAGCATAAAACTTGCGTTAATAAAAAGAAGAAAGAGCAAAGAATAAATAGCACTAAAGTTTCTATAATATTGTCAGTTTCCTAGTACAAGTCTAGAGGACCGTGGCTCGATGCTAGTTGGTTAGGCGCTTAGTCATCATCAATCTTACGATCGATTTACTGCAGCTCTCCACCTATGCCTATTCTGGGCCAAATATTCTACATATTTGTACCTTCTTCTGCCAATATCATTTGCTCCCACTTCGGTGGCCAGGTGGTCTCAGGCGCTACTCTCGCAATAGTTTAGAGATTGGACTGCCGAATATGGGGAGACCAGGGTTCGATCCCAGTTGGGTGTACTGATGATGGTTTTACCTAAATAGGGTTACACTCTCCCTCCACGAAAATGTGGGTACACTTCCTCTATATTCAACCTTACTAATCCCTAATACATTAGTGTAATTAATACACAGGAGTACAACCCGAAAGAGTACTGAGACGGGGTGCTAAAAGAAAAAGCCATCATTCACTATCTGATTCATGTACTCCAGTCTTGGTCTCTCTCATGAATTTCTCTTTCGTCAAACTGCCATATCTCAGTATATGTCTTACCATGTTAATTCTTCTTTGCTGTATCCCTTTGAAATGTTTCCTTTTCTTTTCTTACAACTTCTGTATTTCAAACCATCTCCATTCGATATATTTCTAACCATCTCCTTTTCACCACATTTTAAATGCTTCTAAACTTTTTCTTTCAGTTGCGCCAATGGTCCATGTTTCACAACCGTGAAGCACAACATTCCATGCATATGCCTTTATGAACCTTTTCCGCTAACTCGTGTAATGATGAATAGATTGTGTAATATTCATTTGGTAGCGTGTCTACCTACTGAGTTGAAGGTCTCGGATTCCATTCCTGGGATGCCTGAAAATTGGATTGTTGTAGAAATGCGGGTTTCTCCTTTCACAGAAATGAATTAATGGCCGGAGGCTGGGTCCTGTGTCTGCGCTTGTTTCAAGGTAGCTATGCGGAGGATCTTGGAAACTACACGTGACTCTCTTGCTACATGCTGCTTAAGGATGCTTTAAGAACTTAAACATATTCCAAACAAAGAGGAGCTGTCACGCAGCAACAAGCATATCATAATATTTGTAAAATCATACGACAGTAATAATATGTTTATGTTTAAAGCAACGTTAGATGCTCCAAAGAACAAAGTGCTTTAATAATGCATTTGGAAAACTTTTATAAACGACTTATTGAAAATAATATGTTCCTTCTTATTTGTTTTCAAATGTTTCCCAATGGCTGGTGTTTTATTTTTGAATTTCAAACTAATGTGTAAATAGCATATGCAAACAAAACCAAAAATAAACCTCGCTTGCCTTAAACTTGCAGCAGTTTGTAAATTTAAGATGTTATCAAAAACTTAAATACCATTGTTACGATTCGTATAATGTATTATAAGATCACAACTTTGTTTGATTTTGAAAATATATTATACGTGACTCGTCTTTAATATCGAAATTTGTCAACTGACTAAGAAGCTTGAAAATACAGTCTTAACTCGACAGTTTTTTTTTGTTCCATGACTAATGCCAAATGCGTGGACCAATTTTAACAAATTTGGCAGAAAATATTTGATCCTAGACCAAACAACATATGCATGTTTTTTTTACTCTTTTATTTCAACGTATAATGCGAGACCGATGTTTCAAAATACACGAGAAATGGTTCATCCCCGTCTAACTTTAACAACATGGAAAAATATCAACTTCTTATCCAAGTAAATTATAGGAAATATTTTAACTTGAAATGTAAAGAGAAATTTTTCCAAAGAAAAAAGGTTAAAGTCCGTAATAAAGATGATAAAATGGAGGAAGAGAGGTCTATTGTTCACAGAACTACTAGTAAGACTGTAGTAACAATAAGAACATTGAGCGAGGTCTGCTGTTCACAGAACTACTAGTAAGACTGTAGTAACAATAAGAACATTGAGCGAGGTCTGCTGTTCACAGAACTACTAGTAGGACTGTAGTAACGATAATAACATGAATTTATTGTATTTACGCCCGTAAAAAATCTTTATATTGATTTTAATTTCAAAATAAACGCTTTATTATCTCATCCTAAGTAAACATATCCTTACACGGACGATTTTCATTTACTCACAAGAAGATTCCTACTGTCCATTTTTATGAATAAACCAAATATCTTGATTTGTAGACAATAAAAAAAAAGTTTACCAAAACAACTATTTCAAAACAAACAAACACATTTTTGTGAGTGTTTGTTTATTTTTAGAACTATTAAAGAAATTAAATTTATATTTGTTTCAATGAGGGACGATAATTTAGAGATTAATTATTTCGAATATTATGTATCATTTGACAGGGTTAATGAGTTTAATTATTTAGGAACAATTTTAACTAGCAATAACAATATTACTGGAAATTAGGAAAAAAATACAGTCGGGAAATGCATAATACTCGGTTAGTATGTTGTTAACATCTAACC
This sequence comes from Timema douglasi, assembly GCA_901482245.1. Classification (NCBI taxonomy): domain Eukaryota; kingdom Metazoa; phylum Arthropoda; class Insecta; order Phasmatodea; family Timematidae; genus Timema; species Timema douglasi. The sequence goes on from CABEEJ010001516.1 coordinate 45,984, forward strand.
TGTTGTCAAGGAATGTACAACTCAGAATTTACACGGCAATAACTTTTACCGGTTGTTCTACGTAAGTGTGAAACAAGCTCTCTTACCTTACACAACAAAAATAAATTTAAGGGGTTTGAAAATAATGTGCACTGGGGAAAGGAAGGGTTTACATGATGATCAGTTACATACCTTGTACTCATCATAAGACATTATAAGGATAATCAAGTCTCGTAGGTGGGCAGGACACGTAGCGTGAATGGGAGATTCTAGAACCAAGTACAGGGTATTGAATGGCAATCCCAATGGGAAGAAACCATCGGGAAGACCTAGACGCATATGGGAGGAAAACATTAGAAAATACCTGAAACACATATAGTGTAATGAGGTGGACTGGATAAAGTTAGCTCAATATAGTGATAGGGTGTAATGAGGTGGACTGGTTATAACTAGTTCAAGATAGGGATAGGTTGTAATGAGATAGATTGGATATAACTAGCTCAAAACAGGGATAGGATGTGATGAATTGGACTAGATAAAGCTAGCTCAAGATAGGAATTAAGTGTGATGAGGTGGACTCGGTAGAACTAGCTCAAGAAAGGGATAGGTGGCGTAGCTACTCTTGTAAGTGTGACAATGACCATATGAGTTCCTAATGCTATGGAGTAAGTAAGTATTTGTTATGTTTCATTAAGAATGGCTGAGTAAAAGCCTTAATAAGTATTTACATTAACACGGGAAATCCTATCTTGACTTGCCGCTACGTCACAGGTAGGCAAAGTCGTTAGTGACCTAATATATGCGTACATCTATGACTAACAGAATTGTGTTTGACGTTTGACAAACTCTTGTTAATCATTCTACTGGATCTTGTCGACAGGCGAACATTTGTTTGACAGTCTAGCCCTCCTTACGACTCATTGTTCGAGTGGTTATTGACCCGTAACTGGCGGAACGCTTCCTCTACTGCGACTAGACCGGTTAACATTTTTTGTTGTTATTAGTAAGTGTCTTTAACGTGAGCTTTCTGAAACAACTGATCATATCAACCTACCACTTATCAAACTAACTTGATTTTAAAATAAACCCAACACCCAGTCCCCCACGCGTCCATTCAACAATACCCAATTACTCGATTCAATGACCGAATGGTATAAGGCGTCATTCACGTTTTAGACTGGACTGCTGAAGACCAGGAGATCGGGGTTCGAATCCCGGTAGAGTCTACTGAGCGTGTATTTTCCTAAATGATTTCCCACTCTCCTTCGACTCTAATGCGTGTAGATTATTTCTAAAATCCCTCCTTTCTCATCCCTTCTCCATTAGAGTAGTTATCATATATGCATACAAGGTTGAGGGAGGAGCTTAGGAAGAAAGATTCAAATACTAGATGACTTGAAGGAATGAAGAAGATTCTAGGAGCTCAAGGAGGAAGCAGATTATAGGGCACGTTGGCGGTCTGAGTTCATTGACAAAATGAATGGACCTATCGTAAGACAGAACACCTGATAATGATGATAATAATAATAACAATAATGCATATATCCTAAACGCGTATTAAGACGCCGTGATAAAAAAAAATCTCCATGCTAATTATCTTTTACACCACATATACTACCTTCCTTGGTTTATATGATGATAGTAATAATATTATTAATAATAATAATAACAAAACATAGCACCGCGTTTTACTACCCGTTTGGGTTGTACGCTTAAGTACGAAATACTCTAATGGGATAGGAATTGGGAAGGTTGAATATAGAAGAAGTGAACCAGCACTTGCGTGGAGGTAGAGTGGAAAACCATTTTTAAAAACCACCCCCAGTTCACCCGAGTGAGATTCGAACCTTAATATCCCTGTCCTCAGGAATATAGCTCAAGACTAAACTAGCGCGTTAGCCAACTACGCCACCGAGGCTGGTTTGGTTGATATGCTTTTATATTTATAGCGCTTGTGTGGTAAGAATGAGATAAGTAGAAGATTGGAGTAAAAATGTCCGAATATTTGTGGAAGGAGAGTGGGAAACAATTTAGAAAGAAAAAAACTCTCTCAACACATCCTGCTGGGATTCGCACATAAGCCTCCACGTCACCGGCAAACTTAAGTCATGATTTTGAAAGGAAGTCCATTCTGGAAGGCCTTTTATCATATGAAAATACAGCTATAGTTTAGAGTTCTGGTACGAAATAAGACCTCCAAACGAGCCTCCTAACAAAATTTGTTATTGAAAGAATTTTAGCTATAGGGCCTACCGGAAATCGAACCCGGGACTTTGGGTGATTAACACAATTAATCCTATTTCATCAATAGGATTGCTCGCACGATTTAGTTTTTTTTGGGGTCTGACAAACTAACTAATTTGGGGTGTGTATGAGGATGTTCAAGTTTAAATTATGGAGTTTCCATTCCTCTTTGAGGTAAATGCTAGAACAACTCCATGACCTGATAGCGTTATGTATCTCCCACTTGTGGACACGCAGTCAAAGCGTCAAGCTCGTGACGCGAGGGACAAGTTTCAAATAAATATATGTACCTATAAATATATTGTAACTACGGTAACTATATATATATATATATATATATGTGTGTGTGTGTGTGTGTATTGGCCACTCAGAGCTATTCAGAATCACAGTCCGCGGTGACACATAGCTGGTAGTATGCTGCTATGTAATTAATACTTTAGTTGATGAATATCACAAACTTATAAATAATGATTGTCCACAGGATTAGTCCTATAGCAGAGTCGAGTTAATTAAGTGGAAAATTACAACCTGGACAAGAGGAATCGAAACCAATTATCCAGGACTTTTGGCATTAAACGTAAATCCTCTTATCACTAACCCATTTTGGTTCGTCTAGTATTCTGAACACTCCTTCACTAATTGTTGAGTTGAGTCATTTGTTGTGGGTTGTAGTTTTTCAACCAATTTCCAGTCGTGGAACACCACTTGGAATAGTTTTTAGAGGCCTCCAATTTCTAAAAGCTTGCTGAAGGCGAAAATTCTTAATAATTTCTAGGAACAAAAAAAAATCATATGGTAATTCTAAACTACTATTCTAATTATCAAAGTAAGATCTAAAGGCGAGGACCTCTCTAAAAAGCTCCTAGGTACATTCAAATTTAAATTAATTTATGGGGAAGGACCACTCAAATTATTGCTTGTAGAGTCAAATTTTTAAAAACAGATCCATACGGATGGAAATGTTCCACCGATATTTACTAAGAGTCCATTCAAAGGTATCACAAATAAAACATGAGCTACTGGAATAACATCAATGTTCTCTTTGTTTATAACTGTGATAGATTTATTTAACATGCAAATATCTGTGATGTTTGTACTCACGAACAAATGAATTTTTCCATTGCTATTGTTGAGGAGCTTGTTGTAATTTGGAACAACGGCAAGAATCACTTGGAGTGACACAAGAAGCAATCGGAACACGCTTTCTGAAACGAAGTAGAAAAGGATATTTTTGGTGTTTGGGTGGGGGGGACAAAACCTCATCCTTACAGTGGGTTCACAAATAGTTTTCTTACAAGAGTTTAGTTTAAAAACTATATATATGTTTTTTTTAATAATATCATCTAAGAACTGTGGATATAATTAGCATTGTTAGATTATATCAAACATTATTATTATGTAAACAAAAATGTTCCAGTCATTTGTATAATTTTTTTATTAATCTTTTTGTTCCCGCGTCTTACTAACTGTTCAGGTTATACAACTATATGATAATTACTCTAATAGGGTAGGGATGAGGAAATAAGTATTTTACAGGTGATCTACCAGCATTTGTGTGGAAGGAGAGTGGGAAACCATTTAGTAAACACCACCCTCAGTAGACTAGACCGGGGTTCGAACTCAACTCTCCCCGTCATCAACAAGCCAGCCAAACACAAGATTGATGCTTTTAACCGTTCGGTCAATAAAGATGGTTTTGGTTAAATAGATTAAAACAAATACGAATTAATAAATTTACAAATTTTGAAATTATTTCTTCACTTTTGGACATCCCTTAAAATCCCGTCTCATGATTGATTAACCGAGCTATTAAATACACAATTAGCCACTTCGTTGGCCGCATGGTCTAAGGAGCTACTCTCTCAGTAGAAAAGGCTGTCAGTGTTGAGATCGAGGTTAGAATCTCAATAGGGTGTACCGAGGGTGTTTTTTCAAAATGGTTTTCCGCTCTCCCTATACGCAAATATGGGTACACTTCCTTTAAATATAGCCTTCCTAATTCCTAAAACCACCAGTGTAGTTAGTACATACGCGTATAAACACGAATGGGTAGGAAGATGTGGTGCTAAAAAAATCCAGTAGAATTAGGATAAGTTTAATAGTTAAACTCATTTTGAAATAATTTTTTTACCATATTGTATTTTTTTTTAAATATTGTTAAACCGTAGTTTATCACTTGTCCTCAATTCCAGTTTTCTAAAGTTAAATACAGATAAACGCACCACGAAGGGAAGCTCGAGCTGTTTTATCTGTCAAAGTTAGTTGCTACCTATGGGGTGAGACGGGCTCTTACAGGTGTACAAGCGAGTCGTGAATTGACTTTAGCATTTTATTTTTATATTGGGAAACCATTCATTCTGTCTTGATTAATAAACTTTTGATCAAAGATATGAATTGTCGGGGACCTTCCTTAACATTTTCATTGATATAAAAACCACTTTAAATATTTATTGAGGTTTTACTCTAAAACTTTAATAAACATGGTAGTATGCTTTATACAGAAATGAAAATACTAAAGAAGGTCCCTGACAATTTATATTTTTGATTAAAAGTTTGTTAATCAAGAGATAATAAATGGTCTACTTATTCTATTGCATTAGGAACTCAAAAGTTGATTGCCGCACTTACAAAAGTACGCTACCTATCCCTATCTTAAGTTAGTTCTATCCAGTCTCCCTTATTACGCCCTATCCCTATCCTAAGTTAGTTATATACAGTCCCACTCATTACGCCTTATCCCTATCTTGAGATGTTTCTATCCAGTCCACCTCATTTATCCATATCCCTATATTGAGCTAGTTCTATCCAGTTCACCTCATTCTATCTTATCCCTATCTTGAGCTAGTTATATTTAGTCCACATCAACACACCCTATCCCTATTTGAGCTAGTTCTATCCATTTCACCTCATTACACCCTATACATATATTGAGCTAGTTCTATCCAGTTCACCTCATTCTATCTTATCCCTATCTTGAGCTAGTTATATACAGTCAAATGGTTTATTAACAAATAATTACAATTTTTAAAATGATACAAACCCAACTTGAACACCCAGGCCCAGAAACAGTGCTCAATAGTTGGTGGTTAACGGCCAATTAACTATTAGTCTTGCGCAAGCATCGCCTTCTGACTTTTCTTGTTATCACTCGTCTAATAATTGGTCCTAAGTATGTTGGCAGCTGATTGGCTGTTGGTCAGGGCAAGGCTAAAATTACCAACTTAAGAATAGGTCATATTTATGCTCATCCACACCCACAGTATATGAATTTAGGAAAAAAACAGTTTTATGGTCGGATTGTTTAAGGCGTCACACTCGCAATAAACCGTTGAATGTTGATGGCTGTAGCAGCTATAGCCAAAATGTCAGCTTAATTTCACTGACGTGGCTCACACCCAAAAATAATAGTTTTAGCTCAAACATCGTCAGCGATAGATTTCAAAACCAAACCAATATATGTATCTTATTTTATTTATCTTAATCCATATCCTGCTTTTGGCTTCTTATTTGGAAATATCAGAAGGGAATGAAACAAATCCATAAGGGTAGAGGGGCAGGGAAGGCTCGTGTACAGTTGAGTTTGTATTTTTACAAGACATAAGATAAACTTCTTATCCCCTTATTAAGTGTTTACAAAATTCAACTACACACACACACACACACACACATTTTTTCTAAAATAAAAAATAATCGCTATTGTAATATATCTATTTCAACGCCCGTTGTTTCTATAACTGTGCGTGTGAACGAACCGTTAAAATATAAGTGGCATAATTTATAAAATATGATAGTTTATTTATTTAACAAAATATAAATTACTATGATATTTTAAAATTCACAGTACATACAGATGTAAGACTTGAATAAGACAGTGGTAACCAATATTTATATAAAATGTCACTTTGTATATTCTATGACCAAATCAAACGTAATCTAATTCCTTTATAAGGGAAAATTGTTTTTAAATACAACTGTTTAAGAATTATTTATGAAGCTGTAAAGTACAACCATTAGTTTTCTATTAAAGGTAAGGTGACCTGGCGGTCTAGGGGTAAGGTGTCAGACTTCTATGCTGGCGGCCGGGGTTCAATCCTCGGTACCGGCAAAGATTTATCTGATTACCAAACCCTTCCTTCACCTCTGACAAGACATCTTGTGAATGTGGGAAATGTCAGGCCTCCACCGTGGTTCGGATTCCACGTTAAACTGTAGGTCCTCCATTTCATCTCACAATCACCCTACCATTACACATTAGCGTAAGTGCGTATAACCCGAACGGGTAGTAAGACGCGGTGCTAATAATAATAATAATAATAATAATAATAATAATATTAAAGGTAGATCGTAACTAATTTCAAAATCATTTCAATAAATTATTTACTCGAAGACGCGCTGCTCATCATTCCAAACGGATTCATTGGGTGTACTTATTAGTCTACATATTTAATTTTCAATCTTCCCTTCAGGTGAAAAGTGAAAAAAATCCTCTTAAATACTCTCCTCAAGATATTTCCTCACTAATTTGAGTCGTTAACAACTTTTAACGGGTAGAATCATTGGCAATACAATCATAATCAAATAGACTGGCTGGATGGATGGAGGTTAACTAACTATTCAATTTACACATTAGTCAGTTACAATAAGTTTTTAATTTTTTTTAGCACTGCTTCTTACTATCCGTTTGGGTTGTACTCTTATGCACTAATTACGTTAGTGGTTTTAGGGATTAGGGAGGTTATATTTAGAGGAAGTGTACCCACATTTGCGTGTAGGGAGACTGATATACCATTTTTGAAACACCCCCTTCAGTACACCCGACATATATTCAAACCTCTATCTGCCCGTAATCGGCAATATAGTCTACTGCGAGAGTAGCACGTTAGAACATGAGGCCACCGAAGCAGGTTACATACAATAAGTTGTTTATTTAGTGGTAACAAAGTATTTGTTTAAATGTAAGACAAGGCAAACTAGCCTTATCTTTGCCAAATATAATAGAGACAATAAATACAGAATTATATAAATAATATAAATGTCAAGCTAATTTAGTCTGGTTTGCCGGTGACGGGTAGGTCGAGGTTTGAATCCAGGGTTATTCTTCCTAAATGGTTTCTTGCTCTTTCTCCAAACAAATGCTGATACACTTACTTTAAATTCTACCTTACTCATTCCTAACAGATTTGTTCAATAAATATGTATACGAACTCGCTTTGGTGACCATGGGGTCTAACGCGCTACTCTCGCAGTAGACTAAAATAGACTGCCGATGACGGGGAGATCAAGGCTCGAATCTCGGTCGGGCATACTGAGGGTGGTTTTTACAAAATGTTTTGCACTCTCCCTCCACGCAAATGCAGGTACACTTCATCATTCCTAAAAACATTAGCGTAACTAGTCCATAAGCGGACAAACCGAATGGATAATAAAACGCTGTGCTAAAGAAAAAAAAGTAAACATCGCTCCCTCCATGTTCTTATCGTTCATACAGTCTTAAGATTCTCTTTGGATTTCAATTTGAAATATCTTCTTTGAATTCTCTTTGGATTTAAAGTTAATTTTTACTTTCTCGCTATCTTACAGTTAGAGAAAGTATTGTGGTCGTGAAAAAAAAGTCGAACTCGAGAACTCTAATCTCGACATTTCATTACCCTCCCGAATCCGAAAAAATGGTTTTCGAATTTCCGTCTGTCTGTCTGTACCTCCGACTAGAGCCTAAACTATTTTATCGATCAGGCTAAAACTTATTATCTAGGGTTTTCATAGGGTTGCACCGAGGGTTTTTTGGAATTGGATATCCAACCCTAAAATTAAGGGTAGTTTACTGAGGTGCAAAAAGAGAAAAAGTCGATTTTATCAAAATAGGCTCAAACCATTTTGATTAAATTTCATTTCAAAACATTTATAAATGATTCTAAACCAAATGGCTACTTTCAATAATTCGGCAAAATGACTATAATGGCTCAGGTCTGATGCGTAAATTCTCACTTTTTATCATATTTCCGAAACCATTTGAGATATGAAGTTACTTATCATTGTAAATATGTATAGTACAAATATTTTATTCGCAACAAATTTTTATAAAATCAATAACTTTCAAGCTATACGCAAATATATATATGTTTTTAACGTTTCGAACATTAAAGGTAAATTATTGCGACCATAAAATAAATGGTACGGAACTCCGCACGGACTCTATCGCTCTATTGTTTAAAAATGGAGATATTTATTCAAAACTCGTATATCTGAAAGGAAATAATATACACTAGCAAACTCGGGCATTAATTGCACTGTACTTAAAAATAATTTTGAGTCCCGGTTTTAAATTCTATAATTTTATTTTTAAAGAATTAATGTCCTTATTTGTATGTTTGGACCGATAAAAAATATCAATATTGGATCCACATGGGTCAACACTTCGTATTAAAATTTCGACTTCCGGATAAAATTTTCGACATTTTATTAGGTGTTGAACATCTTCATGTCATCGCATTGCTATTAAATTCCTCATTTATAATAATTTTGACCAATAAAAAATTTAAATATTGACTATTGAGTCCAAAATGGAGATATATCATTGTTGTACAAATATTTCTCCTAAGAGGTTTAAGGAAAAATAACATAAACTTTTTGAGAGACTTATATTTAATTACTCCATGGCAATGGAGAATTATTGCGTTAAAACTTTAGAATCTCTTTACAACTAAAATTCACAAAATTGTAATAATATATTTGCCAATATCCCAGGAACTGTTGGTTTTATAAAAATATATTTCATATAATTTATTTTTAATTTTTAATAGTACTACAATTTTGCAATGATAAGCTATTTAGTATCTCAAACAGTTGTGGAGATACGGAAATTTCCGCTTCTTTAAAGTACTCTAAAAGTCATTTTCATGTGAAAATGAAAATATACAGTTTATTTATAATCTTAATAATCTCAAAAAGTTTATGTTATTTTTCTTTAAGCCTCTTAGGAGAAATGTTCGTACAACAATGATCTATATCATTTTAGATTCAATAGTTAATATTTACCTATTTTATTGGTCAAAATTTATAAATGAGGAATTTAATAGCTATGCAATAACCATAGATGTGCAACACAAAAAAAAAGTCAAAAATTTTAAATTGGAAGTCGACATTTTAATACAAAGTGTTGACCCACGGGGACTCAATATTATTTTAACGTTCTCGCTACCTTACAGTTTTGTGATCGTCAAAAAAATTTAGCTCGAGATTTTGATGGATGTCAACCCCCGATCCCTAAAAAGTTGTTTTCGCAATGCCGTCTGTCTGTCTGTGAGTCTGTACCTTGGGCTAGAGCCTAAACTATTTTATAGATTGAGCTAAAACCTGATACATAGGGTTTTCATAGGTTTAACCCAAGGAAATTTTGGAATTGGCTATCCAACCCTAAAATTAAGGGTAGTTTCCTAAGGGTGGAAAGAGAAATAAACGATTTTGATTAAATTTAATTTTTAAGCTTTGATCAATATAAGAAACAAAATGGCTACTCTCAACTTTTCGATGACTTTAAGGGTTCCGGTCTGATGCGTAAATTCTAATTTTTAATTTTACCTCCGTAAGTCTTTGAGATATGAAATTACTTATCATTGCATACATGTGGATCTACTTAAAATAATTTTATAAAACCATAAGTCTTCAAGCTACACACAAATATATTTTTCTTTTAACTTTGTCAACACTTTAAGGTAAAGTATTACGACCGTCAAAAAAATCTAGCCCGAGATGTTGATGGAGGTCGACGTTTCATGACCCCCCGAACCCTAAAAAGTGGTTTTTGCAACGACATCTGTCTGTGTGTCTGTCTAACCCTAAAATTAATAGCAATTTACTAAAGGGTAAAAAGAGAAAACTTCCATTTTTTCAAAATCGGCTATAACGATTCTATCTCTCATTTTAGACTCAGTAGTCAATATTACCTATTTAATCGGTCAAAATGTATAAAAGAGAAATTTAATAGCAATGCAATAACCGTAAGATATCCCCTAGTAAAATGACCACAATTTTAACCGGAAGTCAAAATTTTATTACGAAGTGTTGACCTTTGGGGACCAAATATCGATATTTTGTATTGAGACAAATATACAAAAAAAGACGTTAATTCTTTAAAAATAAAATTATGAAATTTAAAACCATGAATAAAAAATGTTTTACGTATGTCTAGTGCAATTTGTTCTCGGGTTTGCTTGTGTATATTATAAGACGAATTTTGAGTAAATATCTCCATTTCTACAATATAGAGCGAGAAAGTCCGTGTGGAGTTCCGTACCATTTATTTCCTTAATGATAAAATTAGACAGAAAATAGAATTACTATATTTATTAGTACATTACAATCACATAGAATAACCGTTGTTCACGTGGTTTAAGACGTAACGCTCACAATATTATCAAAATTAAACAAAAACAATCCCTGGGAACTCGATCGATTGCTCATAATTATAAATTCATATCACTTGAGATGAGCAATTAAACGAAAAGACTCTTGAATAGCGGCCATATTGAAACGGATAACCAGATCCTATAACCAAGTACACTCCGTTTACCCTGAAAGGTATTACTATGATAGATTATACCAATACACTTTCTATAAAAGCTAATACCATAGTATAATAATGCAAGGTAAGCTTGCTACCTTACAGGTTAGACGAAGGATACATACGTCGTTAGGGTAGGCTAAGAGAATGTTCCCTCCAAATTTAGTTAAAATTGGTCTACACATTTTACAGTTATCGCTTAGCAAATATCCGGGCAGATAGACAAATGCCAAATGGTCGTGTTAAAACTGAACCTCGTGCTGCTTGCTCAATTAAATAAATAAGAACCTCATGTTGCTCGCCCAGTTAAATATATAAAAACCTCGTGTTGTTTGTCTAGTTAAATAAATAGCCTCGTGCTTCTCGACCAATTAAATAAATAAGACCCTCGTGTTGCTTGACTAGTTAAATAAATAAGAACCTCATGTTGCTTGCCTGGTTAAATAAATAATAACCTCGCGTTGCTTGCCTGATTAGATAAACCAGAACTTGATGTTGCTTGCCCAATTAAACAAATAAAAACTCGTGTTGCTTGTCCAGTTAAATAAATAACCTCGTGTTTCTCGACCAATTAAATAACTAAGAACCTCGTGTTGCTTGTTGTTAAATAAATAAGGACCTCGTGTTGATTGCCTGGTTAAATAAATAAAAACCTCGTGTTGCGTGTCCAGTTAAATAAATAACCTCGTGTTTCTCAACTAAAATTAAGAGCCTCGTGTTGCTTGACTATTTAAATAAATAAGAACCTCATGTTGCTTGCCTGGTTAAATAAATAATAACCTCGCGTTGCTTGCCTGGTTAAATAAATAATAACCTCGCGATGCTTGCCTGATTAGATAAACCAGAACTTGATGTTGCTTGCCCAATTAAACAAATAAAAACTCGTGTTGCTTGACTAGTTAAATAAATAAGAACCTCGTGTTGATTGCCTGGTTAAATAAATAAAACCTCGTGTTGCGTGTCCAATTAAATAAATAACCTCGTGTTTCTCAACCAATTAAATAAATAAGAACCTCGTGTTGCTTGACTATTTAAATAAATAAGAACTTCGTGTTGCTTGCCTGGTTAAATAAATAATAACCTCGCGTTGCTTGCCTGGTTAAATAAACAAGAACTTGATGTTGCTTGCCCAATTAAACAAATAAAAACTCGTGTTGTTTGCCCAATTAAATAAATAAGAACCTCGTGTTGCTCGCCCAATTAAATAAATAAGAACCTCGTGTTTCTCGCTCATTTAAATAAATAATACCCTCATACTGCTTGCCTGGTTAAATAAATAAAAACCCAGTGCGGTTTGTCCAATTAAATGAATAAGAACCTCGTGTTTCTCGCCCAATTCAATAAATTTAAACATATAGTTACATTTTGACGAAATTACATGCAATTTTTTTCGAATGTTCTAAGCATACTATCTTACCACAATTTGCAATATATTTATATGTGTTAAACGCATTTTAACACGCTATATAAAGAACTTAGCAAGCGCCCAAATAAGCAAGACTCATTAGCACGTCTCATTTGTCTCTCCTGTTTCTTATGCACGACTTTGGTTCAGACAGAGAGGCAAGCTTATTTTAACAATTAATTAGCTCTCTCTATAGAAAGAGATGTAAAAATAAATAACAAATGTCGAACCTTCTAGAACCAGATTGTTGAGGCTAGGTTCTTTTCTAGTCATCTAAGGCGCTAAATAAAGACTGGCGCGCAATTTGCCAGATGATGATTTTTTTAACGACAGAAAAAACATTGGACATAATTAACGTGACCCGGCTTAATCCTGAAAATGCTTCTAGTGCGGGAGTTTTTTAATTAAACTTTCGTTTCTTTTGTTTAAGATAGGCAGTTGCTTCGGAATAATTTTTTGTTATGTCTCTATTTTATAAGAGGGGGGGGGGGGACAATTAAGTTTTGTTCGTCCAATACAAAATACAGTCCAATTTTCATAAAAAGGGTCTTTTGGAATATACAAACTTTTGTGGACCAAATTGATAACATTTAACCACTTTTTTTTAGTTTTTCATCATAGGTGTTGATAATATCCATGTCAAGTGACAGCTATAGGTCAGATCATATATCTTTGATGTATGAATACGTGAAATTATAACTAACTTTTCTAGCTGTCAGAAAATATATTTTTTTACAAATGAAAATGGGTGATATAATGAATCGAAGGCAAGCAATACATGCGCACGTGTGTGAGACGAGATGTAGCCAATCTTGATGGCAGAACCTAGAGGCAGTAAGAACCCACCCGCTTCAGTGACCGAACAGTCTAAAGCGTTACTCTCGTGTTAGACCGGCCTGCTGAATACTGGGGGATCAGGGTTAGAGTCCCAGTTGAGTATTGGGGGTATTTGTTTTCTAAATGGTTTCCCACTTTCCTTCTACGCAAATGCAAGTAGATTACCTCTAAAATGCTTCCTTCATCATCCCTATACCATTCATGCATGTAACCTGAATAGGTAAGACGTGATAGTAAAAAAAACTCAGCGCCCCCCCCCCCCCTTTTCCCTNCCCCCCTTTTCCCTGCTTCAGTGGTTGCATGTTCCCATCACTCTTATAATAGACTGAGCTTCCGATTATGGGGAGATTGGGATTTGAAATCTGGTTGGGTGTCCTAAATTTGTTTATTTATTCTCAATGGTTTTCCCATTTCCCTCGACGCAAATACTGGTATACCTCCGCTAGAGTCATCCATAGCACATTAGCATAATTAGTTCAGATGACTATAACCCGAATGGGTAGTAAGACGCGGTGAAAAAACATGTAAACATTAATATATATTTTTATAACTAAAAGGGGACACAGAATTTGTTATTAGATTATTGAAGCCTACAACATTAATTTAGAATCACTTTAAAAGCCTACATAAATGTTTCATGTGCTAGTGTAGATATATAACTTGCTGTTGCCTCACAAGTATTCACTTTCAAATAGAACGATTAGTAAAATCATCATAAATGTGTGTTTTTTTTATTTAGATTGGAGAAATCTCTCTCCGATCCCATGTTCTAGGAGAATGCAGGACGCGTGGTGGTTTTCCATTGCTTTCTAAACTGAAATTTCTTTGAGCTAGCACTAAAGTACCTACCAATTTTCCCGGGATAGGTTTTTCACACTCCTTCCAGGGTTATTTTACATCCCACAGTCTACATGGGACAAACGGCTTTAATTCCCCTCCGAAGGAAGTTGTGCTATGGAATTTAATCACTCAAAATCTGTCGAGCTCAGCTGAGTTTGAACCATGAATATTGGGCCCTGAAGCGAGTTCTTTACCCCAAGACCACCGAAGTCGACATATATAATCATATTCGGTCAGACTTTTTTTTTGTGCCCATTCACGAAGATATTTATTTCATTGGCCTTGGTTTAATTTGAATAACAAATGTAGACACGTATTAAACGAATGTTGCATTCTCAAACATGGATGTAGGCCTATATAATAAAAGTTGTATATATCCATATATGTATACCCTGAATTTGATAATAATCCTGTTATGAAAGGCTTTATTTCGTAACAGAAGCCTATTGTATTGTAGCATTTCGTTAGGATAAAAGGCCTTATAGAACGGTAGTAGGAAGTATGTTATGGAAGGCCTTTACTCCTGTTTGTTAGCACCGCGTCTTACTACCCGTTAGGGGTATACGCCTTTTAATATTTTCAAAATACTACTACACAATAGGGTGACCTGGCGATCTAGGGGTAAGGTGTCGGGTCCGGAGTTCAATCTTCGGTCACGGCACAGATTTATCTGATTGCCCCTTTCTTCACCTTTAACAAGACGTGTACTAATCACAACTTGTGTATGTGTGGAATGCCAGGCCTCCACCGTGGTTCGGATTCCACGTTAAACTGTAGGTCCTCCATTTCATCTCACAATCACCCTACCACTACACATTAGCGTAAGTGCGTATAACCCGAGCGGGTAGTAAGACGCGGTGCTAATAACAATACTACAAAGTAGGATTCTAGTACGAAATAAGGCCTTCCAAAACGTGCTTCCTACTAAAACTAGCGTAAGCTGCAGCAACCCGCATCAATGGGTGCATAGACCAGATATAAATCTTAATTCGTTTAATTTACTGGCTATAAGTAGGTCGGGGTTCGAATCAGGGTGGGTATACTTAGAACAATTATTTACCCTTAATTATTTACAATTCTCCCTACACGCAGTTGTGAGTACACTTCCTCTAAATTATATCTTCCTCACCCTTGCCCATTTAAAAAATAAATATCCATTTAGTTTTATGTTGAGACAAAACTATCGCCTAACTTTCTTACGAACGGGCATATTTGACAGCTAGAAAAGTTACTATAGGCCCTATCTAATTCACGTGAGCATACGTCAGGTCATGTTATCTGCAGCTGTAACTTTTTCTAAATATTATTATTTTATTTATTTGGGGTAGCCTATTTAGCGTGCACTTTTAGAACTTTCTGATTATATCAGCATACAAGAATGTCTATGATCGAGACCGAAAGGGCCAAGCAATTTTGCTGGGAAGGGTATTTTCACATTCCTTCCAGGGTTCTTTTACATGCCACAATTATTGTCGACGGTTTTACTTAACCTACGAAGGAAGTTGTGCTGCGAATTTTTATCAATCAAAAAAAGAAAACGTTGACCTCAGCTGGGTTTGAACCTACGAACAACAGGTTTTAGGGCGAGCACTTTAACCCAAGATTACTGAGGTCGACTTATATAGATAATTTCACGTATGCTTAAGTCAGGTCGTGTTATCTGCAGTTGTAACGTTTGCTAGATATTATCAATACGTATAAAATAACATTAAATACATATTAAAATTTTATAAATGTGTACAGAAAAAGGTTTTTATTTTCTTTATGGTTCTTCAAAATATGTCCATTTGTAAGGGCAAACCTGGATTAAAGGGCGGACGACAGAGGATGCCTCAAGAACTCCACAAATCAGGAAGGGTCTCTACAAATTGTTGCAATGGATAAAATATTTATCTTTTGGCCCTATAGATTGCAGTCCTGATCTTTAAAAAAATAAATATAACTTATTTAAATTTTCATTTATTTCCGACACAATATTACTTACTTAATACACGTGGAGCAAATAAATATTTCAGACTGTGATTTTCAAAACATAAACAAAACCCCTAGATCGCAGCGAATTTAATGCCTACATATGGATTTTTTCTTTTAGCACCGCGTCTTACTACCCGTTCGGTTTGTACGCATATTATGTATTAATTACGCTAATGAGTTAGGGATGAGGAAGGTTGAGTTTAGAGGAAAAGTATTCGCATTTGCGTGAAGGGGGAGTGGAAAACCATTTAGGGGAAAAACACACTCAGTATGCCCGACCGGGATTCGAACCCCAATCTCCCGGTGATCGACAATCTAGTTTATTGTCAGAGTGACGCCCTAAACCATGCGGCCACCAAAGCGGATCATACGTAATTTTAAATATAATTTATTGTTATGACAATATTTCCTTATCTAAATAATATCTTTTAACAATGAGTTTTTAACAGTTAATTTTTTAAATAAAATTTGGTAATGTTAATACGTTTAAAAGGAAAAATATTGGTTTAATGTTGGGGCCTCCCAATTTGTTTTACATTCCCTGGGTCTCCACAGATAAATCCTTCCCTGACTAAGAGACTCGAGGTATAGTTTATTTACCTTTCAACATCGGTAGTAAGAAGTAAAGTACGATGTTGTGGAAGAGCAGCCAGTGAGAGCTTGGCGAAGGTCCGACTAAGGAGAGGGAACCACGTGTTGCTGGGTGATGGAAGATGACTGGCAGCCGGGCGTCTCGAGAGATATTTTGGCAGTTGTTTCCTCTGTATAGCGGCCCCTCTATCTGCGCTGGTCCTCGTCACAAAAACCACTGAGCGGGAAGTTGCAGAGGATGTCGTACACTTGGTAGTTGGTAACTTACTCGTTCGCCAGCGTATATTGCCTGTTTGAATGTAGAGGGGATGGAGGAGCTTTAACAGCGCGGTTATAGTCCCCATTTTCATAGGAAGACGCCGAAGAGACTTTATCTGACAGCTGAAAGAGTTACGTTTTTCAACCAGTGTGCCGCGGGATTTAGAAGAAAGATCAAAAAGAAGTGAGAAAAAAAAATTGAGGAATGAAAATAAATCTTTTTAAATACATGATTCACATTTAAAAAAACACAATAATTAGAATTTTACTTATTGAATTTTTAAACACAATCACGTTTTTTTAAATAATAAAATATTTCTTTAAAAAAAACTGAGGTTGTGCCTTGGAAAATTTTAGTACCTTGTTCAGTGTAGTTGAAAAAAGCGTTGAAAATCGCTTCACCCGCAATTGATTGGACTGCCGATGACGGAGATATTAGGGTTTGATTCCCGATTGGGTGTGCTAAAATTGTTTTTTCTTAAATAGTTTTCCACTCTCTCTATTTTCACGCGAATGCGGGTACACATAATCTAAATTTGTCCTTCCTCATCCCTGTCATATAAGCGTAATTAGTACATATGTGTACAACCAGAACGGGTATTAATACGTGGTACTAAAATAAATATAAATATGTAAGGATACGTTTACGTATCAATTCGTCAAGTTATTTATTGTCAGCTGTCACTTAGGATAGAAGATTTTAATATCTACCAAATAAACTTAATATATATTAGGGGGCATTCAAGTATTACGTAGACCCCTTTTTGGCCATTTCAGACCCCATCCCCCTTTAAGCCAACACCCTCCTTCAGTCTCGCCTATGTTATATTTGTCAACATTTTTGTAGTGTTTTCACAGGAATAACCATTATTTTTTATGCAATTTATACATTTCTGATAACTATTAACGTAGAGGTGTAAATTAATGGTGTGAATTAATTAACTATGAATACTGTTGTAAAATGAATTTAAATTTATTGTAATAAACAGGTAAAATTAGTGAATATATGAATAATAATAGTTATGAAAAACTCTAAACTATCTTTAATCTAACGACTAAGGTTCTTGAATCCCCATCTTGACACTTTTAGTTATTATTTGTACATTTGGGGTGGCAGGGTCACTGCGCCATTCTTATCCGTCCCTCTCTGTCTTACGTAGGCATCGTTCGGAGCCCCCCCCCTCCTCCCACTTGTAAGCAAAAATAAGCAAAGTTTGAACCCTCCCCCCTAAGGTGCTTACGTAGGTCTAATACTTGAAGTTTACCCACATAGCTCGGTATAACGTGTCAGCGTTGTGTTGGACTGAATGTCCGAATAAGGGGAGATTGGGGTCCCACAAACAGGGGTATATTATTCTAAGATTCTACCTTCCTCTTCCCTATTCCAAAAGTGTAATCAATGTATACGTATAACCCGAACGGGTACTATGACGAGGACGAAAATAAAAAGTAGAATGTCATCATTTTTTTAAACACCTTGTCTTACTACCCGTTCGAGTTATACGCCAATGTAATAATTGCACTAATGGTTTAGGAATTAGGACGGTTTAACTGAGAGGAAGTGCACCCGCATTCGCATGTAAGGATAGTGAAAAACTATTAAGAAAAAAACACCCTCATCTCCTAATCTTCGGCAGTCTAGTCTAATACGAAAGAAGCGCGGTAGACCACGCGGCCACCTAAACGGGTGTCATCAATTTTGATCGCAACAAAAATATGTTAGTATTTTATAAAAGGACCTTGTTATGAAAATTGGATTGTAGGAACAGTGGTCTGTAGGGAAAGAGGAGCATACAATACAGTGACGTTCCCAGAAACGTTTTATGGGCACATTCAATGTAATGGATATAATTTATTACTTTTTTACAATTGAGAATTTTAGGGGCACTTTCAATTTGTATAACGGCGTACCGTTTGTAATATTTAGTCTTAAAATATAGCATAATCGTTCAACCCAACTTCAGTGTACTATATTGTATAGCCTGATTTGGTAGGTTTGGTCTTCTGAAAGGCTTTTTTTCCTACCAGAACCCTACTATATAATAGGATTCTGGTAAGAAAAAAACCCTTCCAAATGGTTATTCGTAAGAGCTATCGTTCTACTTCATGTGTTTTAAGATTTAATTAAAATCATGTGTGATCTTCAGTGGACGGGAGGGGGGAATACCCGCTTGCCCTCCTCCTTGGGTGCGCCTTAGGGACATGCCTGGACACATATTTTAGATAAAGATACTGATTAAAAAACTGAATTGAACGAGCGCCTGCCATAGAATTATGTATTTTTTGTGCATGATTTGTTTCTCAATTAAAAAACAAATCCTAGGTGAAACATAAACAAAAGATCTATAGATTATGGTTACTAACTTTTTGCCACTATCTGCAGATCTATTTGAATTTTATGTTATTTTTTAGTCATAAGTTGCTCGCGGAACCACGCAGAAAGAACCGAATAGCCGCATGCTGCCATAGTACGTTCAGGCCTGGCATGAAAAAAACTAATACAACACACGTGTCTGGTCTTACTTCAGTCTTCTCTTTACAAGCTTTGAAAAAAAATGGATACATCATGACCAAACTAACAACAATCCCGCGATCCATTTCGAATCTGTCTTGATACATGGATGACCAAAACTTAAAAATTTTGGCTCAGTGAAACTAGTACTAAGCGTTTAATTTCACTTTTAGACGATAGCATACGTTTATTTAGGAGACTATACTGTAAAGCGTCCATTTAAAGGCCACTTATAATATTTGAAGTACAAAAAGTATCAAGAGTTGACCAGAAATTGATAACTAAAAATGCATCCGATTTCAGTCAAATTCGGCAAATGTATACCTTAGGTAATAATTAAAGCATCAATGGTTTTTGGGTAAAGTTCTTGCGGGTTCAAACCCAGCTAAGGTCAACGGATTTTCACTTAGTGATGAAAATCCAGTGCACAACTTCCTTTGGATAGGATCCAAAACCGTCGGCCCTATGTCGATTGTGGACGGAAAAGATAACTGGAAGGTATATGAGATAACTTTCCGGAAAAGTTTGTAGATTCTTTCTCACTCACTCATATAATTTTGTGTGCAAAGCAGCGGCAAACACCGCACTTTCATGACTTCCACTGGGAAAAACATTAGGATCACCCTTCAGGTTGTAGACTCGGTAAGAAATAGTTATTAAATTAGGATTTTGTCTATATAGCATAAATTAATCATAATGAAACTATTCATATCATTATATTTTAATTTTTAACCAAACTCAGTGTCACATAACAACCTCCTAAAACATCAATGAAATATTATCTTAAGGCTCATATTAACCACGAAAAGCGTGTATGAAATATAAAAAAAGTTTGAATACTAATATATGGAGATAATTTTAAAAAGTTGTCAAACTCCTTAAAAGGGACGACCAGATAAAAACTTCACTTTGTAACAGGAATGCTGTTTTGGTGTTTTGGAATTAGCCTTGTATTAAAAAAAATAATTAAACTAATTTGAGAACAAGTTCCCTATAACACTATGCCTAATATAACACAGAAATAATTATTATTCATAATAGCTCATAATAACTTAATCAAGAGTGCCCATATTTTGAAATGATATTATTTCTCCTTAGTTTATTAAACTTGATGAACACTGCATTTACTGTGAAAGGTTAGAGTCCTACTTTTACGGGCTTCACTATGGATCTACCATACAAGCTGCACCATAGTGGAAACAAGTAAGGTAAGGTTGCTACCTTTCGGTGTAAATGAAGTGTAAACTATGTCTACCCTGTAAGGTAGGATGCTTACCTTGCATTATTCCACTATGGTATAGCTTATAAGATAGGGCCATAGTGTAATCCATCCAAGTAAGACTGCCACCTTTCATGGTAAAATAATGAGGTGTGCATATATAACTTTTCACCTTTTATTTAAACATATAAAGTTCTTGTGAATTATATTAACCAGTAGGGGGACCTGGCGGTCTAGGGGTAAGATGTCTGACTTCTCTGCTGGGGGTCCGGGGTTCAATCTTCGGTCCCGGCACAGATTTATCTGATTGCCAAACCCTTCCTTCACCTCTGACAAAGACGTGCATTAATCACAACTTGTGAATGTAGGGAATGCCAAGCCACCAGCGTGGTTCGGATCCCACGTTAAACTGTAGGTCCTCCATTTCATCTCACAATCACCCTATCATTACACACTAGTGTAAGTGCGTATAACCCAAACGTGTAGTAAGACACGGTGCTAATAATAATAATAATAATAATATATTAACCAGGACATCAGCAGGGGAGCACTTATGGGGAGGGGGCTTTGGTGGCTTGGGTCCTCCCCCAGAAAATTAAGGATATTACAAAAATATGATTAGCATTATGTTCCGTCAATTAATCAAGCATATTTTGTTTATTTAAATTTGATATAAAGGAGATTAGATTTGTGCAGTATTTAGGGCTTTTTAAAGGAATAATTCTTTCTGTTGATTTTTAATTTTACTGTAAATTTGCACTTAAATGAAAACTGGACCTGTGATACCGTAATATTTTCTAGAAATGGTTAGAGTTTTTATTCTTTGTACATAGAGTTTTGAAGTGGGTACAGTAATTGAAATTATTATTTTAGAGCAAATATGTAAACACTATTATATCAGGAAGAGGGTAAGGGGCAGTTGATATTAT
The DNA here is from genome assembly GCA_901482245.1 of Timema douglasi. NCBI lineage: Eukaryota > Metazoa > Arthropoda > Insecta > Phasmatodea > Timematidae > Timema > Timema douglasi. The sequence goes on from CABEEJ010001516.1 coordinate 67,332, forward strand.
TATATGCCCCACCCCCACAAACTGCAAATCCTGGGTGTGAAGAAGAATGTGTAAACACAGACCTGTTAACCAATGTTACACACAGTGACAAAGGGTAGGCCGAGGATCCAATTTTGGTACAAATTAGCTTAAATATTACCATTTGCATCCTTTTAAATCAAAATTTCCCCTGGGGGAAGACCCCCCCCCCACCCCCGGAACCCCGCTTTATAGAGGGCATCGCTGATTCTCTTTCTTATCCCCCTACTTCAAATCAAATTTCAAAATATTACAGTAATTAAATATATAATGTTGCCATTATGAAAATTATTATGTAATTAGCCCCCCTCCCCCAGCCCAAAATCCTGGGTGCGCCCCTAGACACCAGTGTCTACAATTTTGAAAAAATAAAGTTGAGTACTCAAAAGGAATTTACCATAAAATAAACGGTTCTAATAAGAAAATGAGCAGTTTTACATTTTAAGGATTTGTATGCAAAATAAGTTACCTTGTTGGAAGAGACTTAATTTTGGTTTAATATTTTTTAAGCCATAATTTTTCTTTTTTAATAAAAATTGTGCAACATGAAATATAAATTTCTTTTACATTTGTATGTACATAAGTATAAACATTTCCACCTCTTTTTATGATAAATATACATTTCGACCTCTCATAGTGAGACCCTCTATAATTAAGACTATTGTCATGTTAACCTGCTTATTTGAGAAACTGGATAAATGAAAAACCTCTATAAGTGATAAAAAATGTTAGGTCCCTTGAGATCCCAGTTAAACAGGTTTCACTGTATTTTAATTTTAAACTTTAATTGTAAATCTTCATTCACAGGCGCTAAAGCCATAACACTGCAAGGAACTCGCATAGTTGATTCTTAAATGGCGAGCTGAATCACAAGCAACATAATATGAAAAAATCACTTATATAGTAACTGGTTTTAAGGGCCAATCATATTATCATAACATAACAAACCCATCCTAACTTAACCTAACTTTTGTGTGGCTGGTGTATTCAAGGTTATATTATGTTAGGATGGCATGGACCAGTGGGAACGAGGATTAATGGCTGTATTTATAGTCTAGTCTAGAGAGTCAGCCAATCTTCCACCATACGAATAGCAAGCAGTTTAAGTCAAATGAGGGTTTGGATGTCCTCCCAATCTCGACCATACATATGGCCCTAAAGGTCAATCTCTTAAAGAATGGTGTGCCTGCGACGGGGAGGTTCGTGTTGGTACGTTTCCTCTAAATTTAACCTTCCTCATTCCAAATCAATTAGTGTAATTAAATGCGCATAGCCCAGACAAGTATGCCCTGATTTTGGTAGGAAGCTTGTTCTTTAAGGCCTTGTTTTATTACCAGAATCCTACTGTATGGTAGTATTTTGGTAGGATAAAAGGCCTTCCAGAACGAAATAAGAAGTCCGTTCTGGAAGGCCTTTAATCCAACCAAAATACTACTATACAGCATGATCTGGGTACAAAATAGGGTCTTACAGAATGGGTGTCCTAACAAAATTATGATTTAGTGAGCACATTGGGCAAACAAGTTATTTTTTATAATATACAAGCAAGTGGCTGAAAAGTAAAAACTTTATATTTTGCTGCACAATTGAATACCGTGGGTATATGTACCCCCCCACCCCCTCAATACTGATAGGTTTAGGCAAGTTGAAAAGGGAGACTGCTGTTCGATTCCAACCAGCTGTTGAAAGCTGAGTTTTTATGTTTCTCTTTTTGAGTCATTTGCTAGCAAATGTTAAGAGAAGATAATTAATTTGTATTTTAAATATTTTCCCATAACTTAACATAAGGCTTTGTTAATTTAAATTAGCCAAATAATTATGAAAAAGGTTTTGGGTTCGATTCCCGTGTCTAGGTGTTATTTTTCAACTAGTTAAAATTAATATATTTGTTGTATTTTCCATTTGGACATTCACATAATTACAATCTTTGCGTGTTGATTTTCAATAAATGAATACATGAATTTAAGTTAAACTAATTAGTTGATACATTTCAAATGTTTGGCTAGTTTCAGACCGTTATAAAATGCCGCTTGACTTACGTCCTTCATTCTTTTATAAATAATTCGTGTTCTTTGATATTATCTATAAATTCAGTTGCTAGCATTTGCGAGCTTGCATATTCGAGTCCTAATTCAACATGTTACAAAGACATATTCCTTTGCCTTATATTAATGCTTTTGAATCTTTGAGCAAAAGTTTTTTATTTGCACCGCGTCATGGCTACCCATTCAGACTATCCATATTTTTAGTTAAGGGTGTAGGGATGAGAAAGGTAGAGCTTAGAGAAAGTATACTAACATTTGTGTGAAGGAAAAATACGTAACCATTTAAGAAAAAAACACCCTAAGTACACCTGACTGGGATTCGAGCTTCCACCTCCTAGTTACCAGCAAACAAGACTAGACGAGCTTGTCGTCTACTTATGCATTTGTTAATTATTTTAGATTTGTTTATAAATTATAATACATTATCGATAACATAACAATCTTAGATATTATTTAAAAACTAATTTATTTCATTTAGCTTAGTTTGCTATTTAATTTTACATCAAACCATTATTACTATGTTACAATTATTATATTTAATATGTTTTGAGAAATATTTTAACAATGTGAACATAATATTTAGTTAAATAAATCATAGTTGATTCAATACAATATAATTTTAAAATTAATGCTAATTAATATAAAATATTTTATAATTTAATATAAAAATGCATGTATTTAATTAAAATTTACCTGCTTCGGTGGCCGCGTGGTCTAACGCGCTACTCTTGTGTTGGACTAGACTGCCAAAGATGGGGATATCAGGGTTCGATCCTGGTCGGGTGCACTAAGGGTGGTTTTCCACTCTCCCTCCACGCAAATTCGGACAAATTTCCTGTATATTTAGCCTTCATAATCCCTAACCCATTATTGTAATTAGTACATAAGCGTATGTATAGCCCGAACGGTTAGTAATACGTGGTGCTAAAAAGAATCATTAAATATGTGTTATTTTTAGTAATTTTTGATGTTAATGCAAGTCCACATATTTGGCATGGTATTGGTCTTAAGAGACTGTGTGTTAGCAATTTAGTAAATTACTTTAAGTTTATTTTTTACCTCATCTTCCTAGCTGTTCGACTCTTAAACATTTGTTTTCACTTGTAAGGTAAAGAGGAGTAAAGTAAAATTTAGATAAAATATAATCTATTTATATTTAGCACTGCGTCTTACTACCCGTTTGGGTTATACGCTTTAAGTGCTAATTACGTCAATGGATTAGGAATTGGGAAGGTTGAATTAGAGGAAGTGAACCCGCATTTGCGTGGAGGGAGAGTGGAAAACCATTTAGGAAAAATTACCCCCAGTTCACCCGACCGAGATTCGAACCTCGATCTCCCCATCCTCAGCAGTCGAGCTCAACACGACAAGCGCGTTAGCCAACTACGCCACCGAGGCGGGTAAAATATAATCAAATTTGCAGAGAGGGAAAGCGAGAAACTTCCACCCTCAATACATGCAGGGGAGATTCAAACCCCACCTCCCCATCAGAGGCAAACTAGATAAGATTATTATTATTATTATTATTAGCACCGCGTCTTACTACCCGTTCGGGTTATACGCACTTACGCTAATGTGTAAGGGTAGGGTGATTGGGAGATGAAATGGAGGACCTACAGTTTAACGTGGAATCCGAACCACGGTGGAGGCCTGGCATTCCCCACATTAACAAGATGTCTTGTCAGAGGTGAAGGAAGGGTTTGGTAATCAGATAAATCTTTGCCTGGACCGAGGATTGAACCCCGGCCGCCAGCATAGAAGTCTGACACAGTAACCACTAGACCGCCAGGTCACCAATTAGATAAGAACTTGAGGTTTAGACCGCATTTAATGCTGGGCTTTGATCGATTTGTTTTCTTTGTTAGCGCCTCACTACCAGCTTGGGGCTATGCGCATATGAACTAATTACACAAATGTGTTGGGGACAGACAAGAAAGGTTGAATTCAGAGGAAGTGTACCTATATTTGCATGAATGGGGAGTGGAAAACCAAAACCTCTGTACAGTCTATTGAGAGAGTGACGCCTCAGACGAGGGTTCGCAAGCTCACAGCTGACCCACAAGACATATCTGACCTGCCCGCTTGTCCGTAGCACATTTATATTACTGTCCGCACGATGTCATTATGTATGTAAACACAAAAATAATTGTTTCTAGTTTGTTTGTTGTTGTTTCAAAGAAAGAATTCAGTGACCACTTTATTGTTGTCTGTGTGTTGCAATCCTCCCTTTGTTAGTGAGCTGTATTGTTTTGCAGACTGAAAGGCAGGTATAATAAAGATTATATTTATTGACAGCCAGTAACAGACATAAACCTCCCTCTTCAGGTAACACCCAGCACTCTTCTCACTGTAACTTGGTGAAAGTAAATGTTAGTTTTTTCTTGGTTTTCTGTACTTACAGTATGTCCTGGCCACAGGTGGGCTAGAATGAATGAGAATGTAATAGACTAACATTTAATTTCAGTGTAATTTAAATAATAAAAACCACTTAAAACTATTTCAGGTGCTATAATTTACTATCGTCTAAAATACTAAATTGTGTGAATTTTTATGTACATAATACATTTGGAAAAATGTATTTTCTAAAATATTTTAGTTGTACATATAATGATTTTAAACTTACAGGATCAAAAAACTATTATAGCTCCACGAAATAAATGTTAGAATAATCTGTTCTGGTTTGCTAGTGATGGGAATGTTGGGGTTCCAATCCTGGCCAGAGATTACTGAGTTTGGTTTATATAAGTAGTGTCCCTCCTATACAATAAAAGAAAAAGTTTCTATAAGATATGGTCCGTGAATTTAGACCTTCTACTAATTTGAGTTTGAGACTACTGTTCTAGGCCTTTCCATGCAGAGCATCTCCGCACAAGAAATCACACCATACTCCCTATTCATATATGACCAGCTCTAACCCTGACTTTGATCCCCTTCTTTCCTTCACTTGGGGGCATGTTGTATATATACTGGGACTCGGCTAAAGGAATAATACTCATGAGAGCCTAAAACTCATGTCGTATCACTTGTGTTTTTTATCAGAGTGTAAAAAGGTTTGATTTAGAAACAACATAGCATTATGCTCTCTCTCTCTCTCACACAAATGAATTACATTACCTTGATTCAATTTTTCCTTAATAATCAAAAAATACAAATTATACAGAGGTTATGGTTTGTGACTCTAGATTATTTCTCTTAGGTATTAACAAACCAACTGCCACCGCTGAAAAGTTGGTTCTGACACTCAAGAGTGGGTCAAAAGACAAACAAGGGAATGAGAGAGGAATTATACTCTTGGCAGTACTGGTTGTGAGAATGACTATTGAAAAGAGATATTTTGTGTAAGCAAAACTACCCTGGAAAACTTATATATGTTATAGCTGTTCTTTCAGCATTTTGATAAGATTGAAAATCATGTAAATTTAGTTTAATGAGATCATTTCTGCAGTATTGCCTTTCAGATTGTTATTAATTTTATCTTAGGGCAGTACAAAAATATTTACTAATGCTCCTATGACTAGCATCTGAAAAATGTGTTAACTTCTTACTCACAGGGACTTAGTTTTTTATTATAACTATCCTTGGAAGTTTTTTTTTGTATTTTATATTATTATTATTATTATTATTAATAGCACCGCGTCTTAATACCTGTTCGGGTTATACGCACTTACGCTAATGTGTAACGGTAGGGTGATTGTGAGATGAAATGGAGGACCTACAGCTTAACGTGGAATCCGAACTACAGTGGAGGCCTGGCATTCCACACATTCACAAGATGTCTTGTCAGAGGTGAAGGAAGGGTTTGGTAATCAGATAAATCTGTGCCCGGAACGATGATTGAACGCCGGCCGCCAGCACAGAGGTCTGACACCTTACCCCTATACCGCCAGGTCACCTATTTTATATTTTACAGCATTGAAAATAATTTGTCATTGTTTTTTGGAAAGGCTTAAAATTCTTCTATTCTGAATAGCGTATTTCATTTTATATTTTTACCTAATTTTAAGTTGGCTTCTCTAGTACGTCATATCCTGTAGCTATACCCTGTGCTTGTAAATTTAATTTGTCCAATAAACTTACTTTGTATCGTGTTATCATTTTTAATTGAGGAGTGCAACAATATAAAAAAAATTCGACAGACACTAAATGAGTAGGAATGGTAGATGTTCTACTTCATAAGATTAATAAGAAGGGTAGAGAAAGAGAATCTTCTCTTTGAAGCGCTAAGTTACCTTAGACCAGTGGTATTCATAAGCTGGAGTACACAAAGACATCTAAGGGGCTATATAAAAGATTAATGATAAACAATGAATAATCAGGGTCGGGTTTAGGGTTAGCCACAAGAGACCTGAATGTTAAAGGACATGCAATCTGGGGACACGGTTTTAATATAGATTAAATTGTAGATTATAGAATGTGGACAGCTTGAATTATGCACCAACAGCTTTGGGTGTACAAAGTTGAAGAGAAATTACATCTGGGGGCATGTGAACAACTTCATTATACCAATGAGGAGAAAGTACAACAGCAATTAGCAACAATTCATGGCAATCATTTGGTTAATCAAATGATACAATATCTTTCTAGTTTGACTATTTATACTAAACACATTATAGCCCAGTCTTTATTGGTAGATTCACTTTGGTTTTAGATTATAATTTACACAGCAAGGAGGAGGATCCCTACTAATAATTCTATGGCCACCATTAACCTCATATGTATTGAAAAACTACTTTAATAAACCGAAAATACAAAGTGTGACTAATGTTTATTTGATTAGACATCTTTTTTATTTGCCAAAATGTTTTAATCATATTAAATGTAGTGAAGCTTCAAGTACTTGGGAAGTGTGGTAGAGGAAACAGGAAACGAGAGAGAAATTGAGAAGAGAGAGAAGCAAGCAGAGGACTTTTACAAAAGCGTCGGAAGTCTAGTCTAGAGTATAGATGTGCCATAGAAGTGATGAAAAGGGCAGCATACTATGTCCCAATATTGCAGTATGCATCAAAACCTCGGTGATGATGGAAAGGGATTAAAGCAGGATATACGCATGCAAGATGAGATTTCTGACGAGTAGGCTGGGGTGACACGGATGGACAGGGTGAAGAATGAAAGTGTGAGAGAGAGAGTGAAGGAGGAACCCCTGCAGGATAAGATAAAGGCGTTAAGATTGAGTTGGTATGGACATGTGCCGGCAGGAGGCCAAGAGGAAGAACCCAGGACTGGTAGATAAGGGGAGTGAAGAGGAGTGTGGAGAGGAGAAAAGTGAATTGGGCCAGTGTGGAGGAAGAAAAGTGGTGGGAGGACGGAAGTAAATGGAGAGGCTTATGTTCGAGAAAGATGCTACCAGCGGCAGCAAACTGTGCATGATGATGAAATGTATATAAATCTTCTTTAAAATTATTTTTTGAGAATGTGAAGTTCAGGTAGAACAAAAAAAAAACATACACAGAGTTTTGCGGCACAATTTTAGATAGAGAGAAATGGCAAGGTTGAAAGTGTCCTAGGATTACAAGCATGCTTAAAACAAAATAAATATACAACCTTTTTATATTTCTCTTAGTGTTAAGGTGTTGTGAAAGCAGGTGGAACATGAGTGAATTGGAGCTCACTATATGTTCAGTCCTAAGAATCTAAATCCACCAATACTTGTTTCTTCAGCTTGTATTAAGTGTCTAATAAAAACACAACATAAATGTGTTAATTGGTGGGTTGGCGGTAAGGAGATTGCCTTAATTTAAGATGTCCACTTATTGAACTGTTATGTGATTTTTTTTATAGTGTGTCATAGAACCAGGTTGGATTATACGGACATTAACTATGCTAATAGATAGGGAGGTAGGAGGTTTTTTTAATGTACCTGAATTTTTTAATGGGAAAGTGAGAAACAATTTAGGAAAAATAATCCCTCGTGCACCTGACCATGATTTGAGCCTCAATTTCATCACTGGCAATACAGTCTTACACTAGAGTGACTCATCAGACAATGTGACCACAGACGCAGGTATGAAAATAGTTCTATATTAATTCAAGTTTGCAGAATTGATTGTTGCAGTTGAGAAATTAGTAGTTCCTCATTTGGCCAAGTAAAATAATAACAGATTCATAAAAACCATTATCAACACTAGTTGTTATGACTAATAGTAGCAATTTTTCTTCAAATGTCTGCATAAGGTTGATTAGTTATAATTATTATCTATACTTGAAAAATATACAATATTTTGCTTTTATTGAATGGAAAATCAATGATAATATAAATGACTATTTTCATTGATCAGTATACAATCAGTCTCACAGTTAACCACCTGTTTAGAAGCTTATATTTTATCTGTAGAGTAATTGTTGACAGTAGAAGTGATTATTATTATTATATATTTGTTTAAAGTTCATTAAAAAAGGCAGTGAGATAATGACAGTGAATAAAAAGTTGACACTTCTCCTCAACAAATAGACCATGGTCAAAAAGGGTGATTGTCTGGAGGTAGTATAACATTAACAGATGCATTTGGAATAAAAATAGTAAGCCCAGTCAGCAAAGCTTTTTTTATGGTTGAAAGTATGTTTGGCAACTAAACTAATAATGCGATGGAGACAGAAACAAAGAGTTATGCAAAGCAATATTTGGGTCCAACTATGCTTTTGCTTGAGTAGAGACAAGAACAATAATAAATTAACACTGAATCACATGTGTTAGGTTCTACTAAATGTATATTTTTGTCCTGAAATAACTTTTTTTCAGAATATTGCTTTAGTCAAAAATGTTTCTGCCTTATTTTCTACAAATGTATAATACATGGAATTTTAAGATCTAAAATGAATAAATTACAACACCTATAGGCCACATATTTTTAAAAATGAAATTTTTTCTAAAAATAAAAATCTAACAATTTCATCTTATCTAATTTAAGTCTGATTAAAAAAATTACTTATTACTGAAATACCAGCATTTGTTTGCAATGTGTTCGATTCCTATGAGAAGACAATTTTTAACTAAAATTATAATTATCATTGATGAACTGTGTAAAAGATAATTTAAAAATCAACTTTTTTATATAAATATATCACTGCATCTTACAACCTGTTCAGGTTACACACTTATATGATAATTACTCTACTATGGTAGGAATGAGTAAGGAGGCATTTTATAGGTGATATTCACGCATTTGTATGGAAGGAGAGTGTGAAACTATTTAGGAAAAACCATCTTCAGTAGGCCAGTCTAATACAAAAGTGACGCCCTAGACCATTTGGCCACTGAAGCAGTTATCAGCTACATTGTATTTGGATTAATTTATTTCTAAATGTTCTTATCCATCAGCTTAAAAGTCCCAAGACATGCTGTTAAAAAAAACACATCAAGTTTGAGGTGCCTTAATGACTAATATGATAATGCCTTATGTTTATGTGGTGGCAACACTCCTCCCTGCCCCGAAAGCCCAAAACATTGTTGAATGAAGTGAGGTGTCTACAACCCCAAAGCCATTCACCAAATTTAATTGAAATTATTTAAGAGCCCCACTTTTATTTTCTTGATCTAAATTAACCAATTTTAAGTAAACTTATATAAAATAGATAAATACATTAATTTAAATTCTTTAAATTTCTGGCCTATACACACTTAATCACACCAATGGGTACAAGAACTGTGGCTGTCTTTGTGGTGAAGGCGAGTGAAATACCCTAGAAAAAAAACTGTTCTAAATACACTCGGTCATGATTCGAAATGAAAGAGATATTGTGTGAGCATATACACAGTACAACAATGATACTTTTCGAGACACAAATGCTATTTATGAGAAAAGACCAAAAATATTTGGTTAAGTATCAGATCAGTGTCATGTTTTATTATAAGTTTTGTTTGGATGCAACAACTATAGAGTAGATGATATGACAAATCAAAGCTATATTCCCTTCACTAAATTGTATAAGATATATGTATTATGAGTAAACACAAAAACCTATATATATATACATACACACAGACACAAATTGACTTAAATAGCCAAAATAGTGGTGGAGGTAAAAATAAAAATACTGTTGACTAGGTTGTAATCTTTTTCACGTAATTTATTTCCAGCTATAGAGAAGTGTTTATGGTTTAGAAATAGACCAATGGCATGGAGAAGTAACTTTAAGAAGATGAACTTTTCCCTTTATATGATTGAAAATTGATGGTATAAGTCCATCTGAACAGCTTCTAGAGCAGATATTTTTTAACTCCTTGGGTTGCAACACATTACTTGGGGGAGCCATGGGACATTTTATAATCAACCAGCCAAGCAAATATTAAAACAAGAATCTTTTACCAAGAGTAACACCAATTTTTAACGAAGATAATTAAATGTATTTTCATGATTCATCGTTGAAGTGGGTTAGAAACAGGTTTTAGTTTTCATGCAAGCTAGACAATTCACCTGCTACTCTCCTGCCCTGCCAAGAGTTGACTTTCACTTAACTGTGTTGTGTATTCCCCACCCCTCCCCCTTCTAGGACCCCTTCATCTTGTGATTTATTATACAGATATTTGAATGTGTAGGTTTTTGAAGGTTTAGAGTTTTGTATGCTTAAATATTATTTACACCCCAACTTCGGTGGTAGCATGGTTTAAGGCGTTACTCCTGTTAGACTATACTGCTGGTGACGGGGAGATCGAGGTTTAAGTCTCATTCGAGTGTAGTGAGGGTGGTTTTTCCAAAATGATTTTCCACCCTCCCTACAAGCAAATATCGATACCCTTCCTCTAAATATAACGTTCCCAATCCCTAAAACCACTAGCGTAATTAGTACATAACAGTATAACCTGAACAGGTAAGGAAAAATAATTATTTATGTTTTTTATTTATGTGGATTATGTCTTATATTAAAAGTTCAAGCTTTCTGCCTTTTTTAAACTAGAGTGATTGTTCATTGATTGGTTATCTGAATATTTAACTTAATTGGGTAGGGATGAGGAAGGTGAAATTTATATGAAAAGTACCTGATTTTGCATGGAATGAGAATGGGAAACTATCTTAAGAAACGTTGTACACTCAGTCTGTAACTAGCACCAACCTTCTTGGCACAAGTAATCTAATCTATTGCTAAAGTCATACTTTTGACTGAGTTACTATCGATGCAGGTGGTTTGAAAAACTTTCAATAGGTAATAATAGATATGAAGAAGGCAGTAAAGATTTAAAAGGCTATAAACAAAGGAAAGAGAGGAGGGGAGTATGAAATTTTCCAAACTATCGTAAAGGAGTGCAGCTCTTTAAGTTTGGGTGCCTCTAAGAGGGTGTATACAATTAGATCGCATGTCCATTACATCGCGTTTTTGGTATAAATAAGTTGCAGGTTAATCCCATCGTGTTTCCCCCACCTCTTTACACACAGCTAACTCTACTCTGACGTACAACCAATAGGAATGAAGGGTCAACTGATTCCCCTTGGGAGGGGAATAGTTTCTAGCTTGCCAGAAATCTAAGGTCCTTAAAAAAACTTGGGAGACTTGAATTTGTAAATTAAAATATATATTTTTATCTAGACAATTTTTTCCAGAGAAGTAAAAGCAAAATCATGGTGTATTATTTTAGGAGTGTTGTGGATACAGTTGCCTAGGTATCTCTATTATGTTGAAGTTTATTTAAGTTTTGTTTAAGTTACACTATTCTTTCAACCAGCTCACCTTCAAAGTGACAGTCAGAGGTTAGAGACAGGCACACTATCCTTTCAACCAACCCCACCTTCAAAGTGAGAGTCAGAGGGGAGAGTCAGGCACAATATCCTTCCAACCAGCCCCACCTTCAAAGTGAGAGTCAGGCACACTATCCTTGCAACCAGCCTCACCTTTAAATTGAAAGTCTTAGGTGAGAGTCAGGCACACTACCCTTTCAACCAGCCTTACCTTCAAAGTGAGTGTCAGGCACGCTATCCCTTCAACCAACCCCACCTTCAAGGTGAGAGTCAGGCACACTATCCTTCAACCAGCTCTACCTTTATAGTGAGAGACAGGCACGCTATCCTTTCAACCAGCCTTACCTTAAAAGTGAGAGTCTGAGCTGAGAGTCAGATACACTATCCTAGCCAAATGCAATGTAATGGGCACATGATGTATTTGTAACGCAATGTAATTGTGTGTATATATATGCCCCTTCATTCCTAATGGTTGTATGTCAAGAGTAGGGTTAGCTGTGTGTAGAGGTGTGGGGGAAATGAGACATGATGGACCTGCAATGTATTTGTACCAAAGACGTGATGTAATGGTGATGTAATGGTGGTGTCCCCCCCCCCCCCCCCCCCNAGGGCCGCGAGAGTGTTTGTACCAAGGGGGGGGGTTATAGTGGGTGAAGTGGGGGTGGCCCCCCCCCCCCCCCACTCAGACCATGATTAACAATGTTCAAAAATTTCCCAGATGCTCACAGTAGCGTAGCTAAGAGGGGAGGGGCGGGCGGCACTTTTTTTTTACTGCAACGAAAAGAAAAGTTTTTATTCTGCCGGGGTAGTAGCCTACAAGATGTAAGACGCAATTTTATTACTTACTACTAAAAGAAATAAAATGTAAATACATACACATACATAACAAAACACTTAAATTTCCCTATCATTCAAATTCTTATAAATAAAACAATAAAACTCAATTTTAATTTCTTAGATATATGTATATAATAGCTCAACATAAGGTGGAAACTTAATCCTAAAATATTCAAACATGAATCCAGCGTAGACCATGTTTGGGCTTTCACACAATGGAAGGAGTTGGAAATTATAATCTGACATGAAGCAACAATTGATAATAAAAAAGGCACAAAAAGAAGTAAAATCGAAGTGAAGAAGTGGAGGGAAATACTTTCAAGATAGTTGGATATGAGTAGATTCCTAGCAAAACAGAATTTTGCCTGATGGGATCATCGAGAAGAAATTTTTTAGAATTAGTTCATTTGTTGGTGAAATACGATCCAGTGCTACGTGAACATGTTCTAATAATAAAGCTAGGGAAAAAGTTTGCTAAATCCTATAAGTCGCCTACCATTCAGAACGAGTTTATAGAAATTTAGGGGAAAAAAGTAAGAAGAAAGGTTGTCGAGAAAGTAAAAGAAGCAAAGTACTTTTATATGATATTCAACAGCACTCCTGATATTTCTCAGAGTGATCAAACAAGTCAAGTTTTGCGCTACGTTAGTATTGATGGAAATAAAGTGAAGTTAGTAGAATCATTAGTTGATTTCGTTGAAACAAAAGGTAAAACCACCGAGCATATTTCAACTATGATTTTGCAAAAATTAGAAAAAGACAGAATTGGTATTCAAAATTGTATAGGACAAGCATATGATAATGCTGATTTCCTAGTTGGTCAACATAGTGGCGTTCAGAGACATATGAAGGAACTTAATAGGAAAGAAGAATTTTTCACAAGTACAAATTCCACACTGAATTTGGCGGGTATTCATGCAGCTTTTGTTGATACAAATTCTGTTATCTTTTTTTGAAATTGTGGAGAGTTTGCTCACGTTTTTTCTTCCTTGACCCATCGCTGGGATATTCTGACTTCAATCACTGGTCAAAGTGTCAAGCATTTAGTAGAAACTAGCTTGATGGAGTGCAAGGGGAGAAGCTGTAAGTTTTGTAATATATTTATTCGAAAATCTTAAGTGCTTTAGAACCGTTAACTTGTGATAAAGAAATTATCAGGTCAGATGCTGGCGTGCTGCTTGATGTGTTACAATCATTCCTCTTTCTATGCTTTCTTGGCCTGTGGGAATCCGCCCTTCTAGGAATTAACAACACACAGGCCTACCCCCAAACAAAATAATTGAACGTACAACAATGTGATATAAAACTCAAGGTTTTGAAAGCTCCAATAGCCTATGTTAAATAAATTTGTGAAGATCTTGGGATAGTTATGGAGTGCCAATGTTGATGTAGAAAGAAAAAAAACCTGATGGCTAATGAAGAATCACGAGATGCTGAGTTGTCATACGAAACTGAGTTGAGAATAGAAATATTATCTTCGCTATACAGAGTGATCCAATAAATTACTCTCGGATTTCAACAGCTTCATCTTATTGGTGAGAAATATGCCTTTCTCATTCCGTCAAATATTTTGAATGACAAATAGGAGTATCAACTAAAAAATGACTACCAGTACAATGATATTTATAAGGAAGAGTTCCTCAGTGAGAGAAAAAATACTTCAGTTTTATTGTTGTTACACAAGACGTGGTGTAACCTACCTCTTTCATCATCCCACACAAATAACGAACAGAGGTAGAGACCAGAGAGTTATAAATTTTTTCAAAACAATCAAGATACACCTCAATGAGGAAGTGGAACATGCATGTGTTAGGCGCTGAGCAAGTAAACAAGCCAAATGGGCTGGCAGGCGCATAGGTAACCACCAAGGCCAGGAGGGCATGTAAACAGCAACAATAGGTGGAAACTAATCTAAGCGCCAAAAATTGCGTCATCAGAAAACAACAATAATACAGCCAGGTCTCCACCGTGGTTCGGATTCCAGGTTAAACTGTAGGTCCTTCATTTCATCTCACAATCACCCTACCATTACACATTAGCGTAAGTGCGTACAACCCGAATGGGTAGTAAGACGCGGTGCTAATAATAATAATACACTAAGAATTGACCTCCAAGTTAATATTAATTACACCTCTAATAATCAAAGGTTAAGACCCAAGAACGGGCTTGTGCCCTAGCATTAAATATAAGGTGGAAATAGGATCACAAGTTGTCATCTTCTGACAAACCCTAACTAACCTCAATATTGGTATGAAACCTTTAATTATTTGTATATAAAGCTCAAAATACCCAACAATAATAAAAAATTTGAATATCTAATAACAAGTAGAATGTCTACCAGAGAAATATTTACTTGGCAGCACGTGGCCCCTTCTTTAACTAACATATAAATATAAGTGATACAACGATATTAAACTATATCAAATTTAATAACAAACAAAATATCCACATAAGAAATATTATCCATGCTGGCTCACGACCCCACATTTAACTAACATCTAAATGTAAATTGCCCACCAATAATAAACTATCCCAAACCTTTTTGACAACAAATAGATCATGACAACAGAAAATAATATAGAACATTTTGATATTGTCCCTCTACTAGCTAAAGCAGGCCATTAAACTTTCCGTGAAGCGGATATAATAAATTTAAGATAAAGACAATCAGGTTAAAAGGTCTTCCCAAAACACCCAAGGAACGAGCACAGCTACGAGCTGGTCGCCCTTGGTATCCAAATATCCCATAGCCTTAAAGGCAGAAAACCGTAAAAGAAATAATAATCAAAACTATATTTAAGTCCTGAACAGTAAATTTAGAATAATAAAGATTTAGCGTCAAAAAGAATTTTGAGAAACATTTCGAGCCTACTTAATAGTCAGGCCTCTCACCTCGAAAGCCCAGAGTGTAATGCGTGATCACATTCTGGACTCCAACTGTTATGTATCCTAAGGAAATCATGTGTTCTCGGGGCGCGGAGAGCAACGGGGAGGAAAGGGGTAAAGGTTCCAGAACAGTCTCCACTCGTCCACATGCATTTAAGTCTATACACCATCACAGTTCGTGGAAGTTCTGAATACGCCCGTCGACGCGCGCTAAGCTCATGCTCAACGCTGCTCATTTGTTTTGGGGAGTGGTTCAACCAACACGGCTGGCAGCGTACCTCGGACCTCAAGCTAGTTCAACGTTGACAGTGCTGCGGTGTATGTTAGATTGTAGTCGTGCCGCAATGAGTCAACTGGGGCTGGCTTGGTGAGTTATACAACTTCTCCGAATTTATGTTGTAACAAGGTCACAGTGGAAGGAAGATCCCATTGAACTTTAGCAGTTTATTAAAAAATACAGTCTTAGGAACTCAATTCCAAATATTGTAATACTTCTACAAACTTTCCTAACAATATCTATTAGTGTTGCTGCCTGTGAACAGAGTTTTTCTAGATTAAAGTTGATCAACAATTACTTAAGATACACAATGAGTACCTTACTGTTAAGAAAGCTTGCGGTACATTCTATAGAAAAACAACTAACAGACAAAATAGACTTTATTAATATCATCAACAATTTTTTTAACAGAAAATCAAGAAAAATAACATTGTAGAATGGTGTAATTAAATTATTCACTTCAGAAATAAACACGGTGTTAAAACAAGGATTAAAACTAGAGTAGGTCTACATAAAAAGATATGTTAATCAGTAGACAATACTTTGCATGAAGTTTTACTTAACTTTATGCATGGTGATATTACACTATGAAGATAGTTACAATTATATGGCAAGAGTAAAATAATAAAGGTTCCTACACATAGCATAAAATTATCAAATTTATTCAAATAATTACAAACATATTTCCAGTTATTTTAGTATTGTAATGTTTAGTGCAACATAAAGTGAATACACACAGAAATAACAATAATTAAAAGAGTAGCACAAAACAACTTGTATGAAAAGTCATTTTTAAGAGCTTTTTCTTGAACTCGATTAGTAGTGCGTCTTCCATCTATACCTGAAACAAATAAAACTAATGAACATATCTAATATAAAATGCACAAGAGCTATCTAAATGTTATCAGTTGTAACAAATAAAAATAATATTTTGAACATGGAATATAATGGAGTCGCTCTCACAACAGAACAGGAATGATGTGATACTAGAAATAAAATAATTTAAAAAAATAATATTTTCCTATTCAATGCCCAATTTTTGTGTTCTAGCATTTACTTATTTATATTGAGTTTGAAAATGTCTAGACATGTGAATTGAACCTGTAATATTCGGCTTAATCTGTCAATGCTGATTTTGCTATGAGAAATTGTACCATGCTAAAGATAATATTCACTCATTTTTAAAAAATATCTGAATATACATTATAAGGCATTGGTTACTTGGAAGTATCTTCAGTCATACAGAATGTCCAGACAAACTATATTTTAAAATTCCCTGAGTTTCCCAGAGCCAATTTCCAAATTTTCCGGTCACTATGTAATAAACATTATTTTACAAAGATCACAACTTAATGTAAAAATGTGTTCAGACACACACATACTCTGAAATTGTGTCACTCCATAAAGGGGTTAAAAGCTTTCAGTCGAAAGTGATGGGTTATTGGGTAGTGCAGTCTAGTTAGATTTCTGTGAGATTATATTGATACATTAATAAATTGCCTTACACTACCAACACAATTTAAAATTATTGTGAGACACAATCATCTTTAGTTTATTCTTCCTATAATGTAATATAATTATCACGCATGTACATAAATAAGACTTAAGTGCGGTAGGAGGGTGGAAAACTGACATGAAAATCATGTATTTTTTTAGTGCCACGTCTTATTACCCGTTCAAGTTATACGCTAAAATCATATGTTGACTTTGAGAATCGAGATTAGTATGCGCAACTGGGACAGCTGTGTTCAAATATATTCGCAGTTAATATTATTATTATTATTTAGCAGCGTGTCTTACTACCCGTTCGGGTTATACGCTTTAAGTACTAATTACACTAATGGATTGGGAATTAGGAAGGTTGAATTAAAGCATTTACGTGGAGGTAGAGTGGAAAACCATTTAGGAAAAACCACCCCCCAGTTCACCCGACCGAGATTCGAACCTCGATCTCCCCGTCCTCGGCGGTTGAGCTCAACACGACTAGCGCGTTAGCAAACTACGCCACCGAGGCGGGTGCGGTTAATATTAACTTGAAGAAATATGTTATTTTGACTATTGTGAATAAAAGCAGCATTTTTTTAAGTGATAAGTAACTATGGCTTTAAGAGTTCAAGTAGACAGTGGAGCAAATACTTCCAAATTTGCCAATGTCAGACAAAAGTTTCTTAACACTCTCAGTACCAGGCCAAGATTATGTACTTACCTGCATGGACTGGCTAATTTTAGGGATTTAAAAAAATTAAATTATCCACAGCCCCCCATTGAATTTTAAAATTCTAAGACCAGTTTGGAGCTACATTCTTCTTTACGCTGAATAGTTAATCTAGTGTGATATCTTGTAAAGTGCTCTTATTAGGGTTCTGAGTAAAAGTACTGTGTAAAAGGCCAAAACAAAAAAGTCATTTAAATAATAAAAAATAAACTCACACAATAAGCTGGTTATGTAGATTTAGGTCATAGGCGTTATTGTGTGCAATAAAATGTGCATATAGGCTCATAATGAATAATCCGAATTCTAAATGTTACCTGATTAGTAAATAAATGTACTATAAAATTATATTTTATTGAATAAAGGCCTACCCGCGAGATAATATCACAATTTACCGTAGTCTATATATTAGAAGGTATAATAACCGATTTGTAATTAATCATTCATGTGTTTATTATTCAACCACATATTATTTATAATTGAAGCGATATTTAGGCTGTAAAGTATAAATAATAGTTTCATGTCAATGTATGCAAGATAGGCCTACTACAACATAGCGTTCACTTTCGTAAATAGCATTGGATTCTATATTTTATCACTAATTTATTTTATTTCATCTTCATAGACATGTATTTCATCAGCTAAAATAACTATTTGTTCTATTTCATTATCAAATAAACCTTTTCTTCTCGCAAATTGTTTAAGCAGCACGAACACAACAGAACCGCATGCTATTCTTAACGCTAAAAATCACTAAACTTGGGCTTCTTGGAGGGTAAAATAAAGGGAGGTTCTAGTTATAAGAACTCCACTCAGATGTGCAATGAAATGCCATCTATAACCACAATTCGGAACTAAAAGTCCATGGAATGCATAGCACTAACCAAACACACAGAAAACATGGGCAAAGATTTATGCTGACTTAAATTCAAGACACAGTAGAACGGCCGCCCGTTCTATGGACATGGTGTCAAAGAATGTTAAAAAAAATAATTTTAAAGCAAAAATTAGGCATAAATATTCAAATTAAAATATTCCTTTCAAATATTAATAGAATTTATGTTTTTATAATGATGAAATGAACACATGTGTTTAACATTAAAATTATGATATCAATAATTTGAGCTATAATAAATTACAAGCTGGGGTTTTAAATAAATTTTTTAGTAGTGAGTAAGAGAATAAATATGATTCAATATTAAATTCCTTAAGATGAGCTTAGAAAACAAAGTGCAAATAGGGTTGGGAAGGAGGTTTTAAGTTCTCAACCCTTTGAGTACCAAGAGAAATGACAAAAAAATATGATAAATATGCCAAGCTATTTTGCTGAAAAATACAGAATTTTGTTTAAATTTTAGTAACTGATTAGTCTTTGAACTTCTTGCGCTCTAATTTTTACATAAGCTAGTTAACATGATGCTTGCCAATCCGAATATATAATTATACATATACTTTTTGAATTTTTAAATATAATAAAAAATTCACTAGCCAAGATATTAAAAGCATTTTTATAATCATTTTATTTAACATTAATTTTTAAGCATTGAAAATTTAAATAGCTTGAAATAGAATAAATCACTGAAAAGAACAATAAAAACTGAGTAAATAACAAAAATTATAAAAAAAACTAATATTAGATTTTACGCTAAAATTGGGTTATGTATAGCAGCTGTTTCAGTGACCATAAACTTTAGCAGGGTTATAGTAAAATAAAGTCTAAAATAGATAATAAGTTTGGAATCAGAAGGGGAGGGGGAGGGTACTTCAAACCTAGTACTGTTGCATAAATATGAAGACGTGTATTATCCTGATCTTCAAGATTTATTTCATCCCTTTAAGAATCACTAGTATTCACACTTGTGTTATCAATGTCGGCTACCACTCCTACTTGTTCCGATCTTTCACTTTCACGAGAATATAATTCCTGTTCAGTTTCATTATTTACAAATTCAGAATCACTGCTTTCATAATCACTAAATAATTGATCACTCTCGCTTGAGCTATCAATAAATATTGCAAGTATTTCTGTGTCTTGAATCATAGCTTTCCTCTTAATAGCCATGTTTACAAACAGGGCCAAAGATAAAACTCATAAAGTTAGAAAATAATTTTCATGTTCGATATATCAAAACTCTAAGTGCAAGATTTTAGAAAACATTCTAAAATAATCTTACGTAACGTAAATATTGTCAACCATATATTTGTAATTCATTTTACTAGCCCCCCTTTGACTCATATTATTTTATATGTTTTTATTTAACCTATGATTCTCATTGTAAAATGATTTTAACGCATTA
Source organism: Timema douglasi (assembly GCA_901482245.1). Classification (NCBI taxonomy): domain Eukaryota; kingdom Metazoa; phylum Arthropoda; class Insecta; order Phasmatodea; family Timematidae; genus Timema; species Timema douglasi. Next base: position 87,572 of record CABEEJ010001516.1, read on the forward strand.
ATTTCACTTTCCTTTAATTTAACTTTTTAGCCTTTTCTTTCTCTTTAATCTTTAGTTCACTCACTATCTAAGTCTTTAGTTTTAATCTATCAACACTCCTTACTTATATAATTTTATGATGTTGTACAATGCCCCCCAGGCAAAAATATCTTTCAAATATTTCAACCTGAAATTAAAATTGAAGAAGACAATTGCTAACTTATGGTTTAACCACCAATGCTTAAAAAGTCAGCTTATTCCCAATTATGCCTCCTTTAAATTCAAAAGTAATCATCTAAGAACTAAGAAATTACAAAGGAATTTCCAGGTCAATAGAATCAAATGTGAGATTTCCTTTCTACACAAGAAATTACAATTTTTGAACAAGCAGGCTTACCAAACCCACCTTGAAATGAATAAAACACTTCACCCTATAATTCTCGACCGTTCACTTGAAATCATCAACAGCAAAATCGAATCCATCATTTCGACCAAATATCAAACCCTAAACAAAAAACTTAACATGCTATCCCCAATCTCACAAGATAACAAAACTGAAC
>CABEEJ010001516.1:90688-107086 GCA_901482245.1 Timema douglasi
CTAATTTTGTTTTTAACTGGTGTAATCGATTTTACCACCCCCCCCTCCCCCCATTTAACTTATTGTTAATGTTTATATTCTGTCACCTTATTTCAAATAATTGTTGTTTCTCAGTATATAATATCACCTTATTTAATTTTTTTAACTACTCAATCTCACTGTATGTTAATGATTTGAATTGTAACTTTCACTTTATTATTATGCTACTTTGTTCCAATTATATCAATTAATATTGTTTGACCATCTTGTAATTACGTTTTTAAATCTCGTTATATTTCATATAATTATTTTACTTATGCTCTTATTCTACTTTATATTTAACTCCTTTTTTTAAACTGTATTAATTCTTTATACTTAGCTTATTATTTTTAATTAAGCCAACTTTCATTCTAATTGTTATTACCATATTACACCTATTGTTTTGTTAGATTCTTGACTTGCAGGTTTATTTATAAATATTGTCAACCATATATTTGTAATTCATTTTACTAGCCCCCCTTTGACTCATATTATTTTATATGTTTTTATTTAACCTATGATTCTCATTGTAAAATGATTTTAACGCATTCATTTCACTTTCCTTTAATTTAACTTTTTAGCCTTTTCTTTCTCTTTAATCTTTAGTTCACTCACTATCTAAGTCTTTAGTTTTAATCTAAGTGCAAGGACAAATAAAAGTAGCTTGAACATACGAGAATGCAGTGGAAATAAAATCTACCCTATTTGTTGACTAAAAACTGAACCAAGAGCTCAAAAACATGAGATCGCTGTGAGCAACACTGGAAATTTTAGTAAATAATTTGTGCATCGCTCTGAGCGACTTTGGCACTCAAAAGGTTAAACAACTACTTGAATTCCTAGACCACCCGAAGTGTATTGGTTCAGTTGTTGACTTTCAGAGAGATTTTTAGGATGTATATAGTACACTTTTACACTAAAGATCAGTTGTTTGGTATTGCTCTAATCTATATGAATACATTATTGTCTACCTTTTTTAAGTACACCTTACCCGTCTAATGTCAGCAAGATTTTTTTAGCACTGGGTCTTACTTCCCATTTGAGTTGTACGCTAACCGGTGGTTGACCTTGACAACATTTCAAAGGCAAATCTCAAACTAGAATTGCAAGAATGATCTGATGATCTATTGAAAGTATTTAAAAAAATACACTATTGGCTTAAAAAAAAGATACAATAAAAGTTTAACAGAAGCCACTATAACTTTTAATTTGCAAACCAAAGTTTTAAATAAATATACCTTATTTGTCTTAATAGCTACAATTATACTGTCAAGAAAAACCTCTTTTCTATTTTTGAAGTATTCTGTTATATTTATAGGAACAAACCCTATTGGGGCTCCTGACAACTTTTAGAGCTCTGGCTATAAAAAAACAAAAAAACAACAACTTCATGATGTTCATGGCAGAAAAACTAGTTGTTGACTGAAGTATAGGGATTATACTTCTAGTTGAATGACATGACCTTTTCCAAAAGTAGAGTACGGACGTTATTAGGAAAGTTAAGGCTGGAGTTGAAGCCAGAAGAATTGAATAACAGGAAAGGGGGTATTGGGTATTAGGAAACTTGCAATGGGTAAGGCCCATGAAACATTCTTGGAATACCCATGGCTACAATTAAGTTGGACTGGCCATTATTAGGTCTCCAGCTACTATTTAAAACTTTACTTTCCACCCCCGCTACAATTAGAGTTTCCCTGGCTGCCATAACATCCCGGGCTGCTATTGGCTAAAATTGGGTAGCTTGTTATTTATCCGAACCACCCCAAGATTAAACGAAATACTTACTCTTATCATGTTGTTCAAGATCTTCCTGCACATCAGCAATATCCAAATGAACATTAAAGGTGGAGTTGATCAAATCAACATTTTCTTCGACATCTTCACCAGGAAACAAGTGATCCGAGAAAGTGATACTATTATCACATAATGGAAAAAGAACACGTCTTGGCGGCTCATGTACCATCTTTTCACCTACAATTTTAATAAAAATATATCAAAGTGAAAAAAGCAATGAACATATTAAATATAGAAGTTATGTATAATAAGTCAGTGTATAAACACTGTAAAATAATGTAAAGTGATTGTGTGTGAAGGAAGCCTTCACTATCAATTACTTTCCGCCAAACCCTTCCTTCACCTGTGACAAGACGTGTATTAATCACAACTTGTGAATGTGTGGAGTGCCAGGATTTCACTGTGGTTCAGATCCAACGCCAAACTGTAGGTCCTCCATTTCATCTTACCCCTGATACTGAAATACCCTACCATTACACATTAGTGTAAGTATGTATAACCCGAACGGGTAGTTAAGAGGGGGTGCTAATGATAATAGTAATAATACTAATAATAATAAATAACAATAGTAATTAAAAATAATAATAATAATTATTATTATTAGCACCGCGTCTTACTACCCGTTCGGGTTATACGAACTTACGCTAATGTGTAATGATAGGGTGATTGTGAGATGAAATGAAGGACCTACAGTTTAACGTGGAATCCGAACCACGGTGGAGGCCTGGCATTCCTCACATTCACAAGATGTCTTGTCAGAGGTGAAGGAAGGGTTTGATAATCAGATAAATCTTTGCCGGGACCGAGGATCGAACCCCGGCCGCCAGCATAGAAGTCTGACACCTTACCCCTGGACCGCCAGGTCACCCAATTAAAAATAATAATAACTTTGCATTACTGTACAGTGTTTCTACACTGTCTTATTATACGTTTCAATCTCATTAAGCCATAATTCAAATAAAGAAGTTAAATTTACTGCACAAACAGCTTGTATAGGAAATTCATTTAGCTATGTTGATATTAGTAAATAAGAAAATATGAATCATTTCTCAAACATGAATTATTGTAATTTTCATGAAAATTATTATCTTTTCTGATCATGTAAATTAATGTGCTGATATTTGTCCGATTTGGCCAAATAATAAAATAATACTTTTGGAGACAAATTATTGTATTTAAGTATATTTCAAAAATGATTTTTAGACAAAGTTGAACCTAGATTCAAATGTTTTTAATGAATTTGTGTAAACAGCCATCATCCATTACCAATGGTAATTTTCACCAATTATAAACAAATAATGTTGACGTAGATGAAGCTTTGATAACACTAAAATATTCCTTTTAAAAACTATTGAGAAAACATGTTAATAAATGTTTGAATAACAATTTTTATCTCTATTAAATCTATCGGCTGTGATTTGTTGATATAAATGCATGACTTAGTGTACTGGTCTTGCAATCAATAAAGGAGTAAATTATATTGGCTGTTCATGATGGTAAATATGGATTTACTATTGTGCCTTGATAAGTGATTGCCAAACCTTACTTGATATCAAACTATAAGGTTGGTTCGTAGGCAAGGTATACACTAAACCCAGAGTGTACAGGCTAAAATGGCTGTGATCCGCGGGCGAGACGGAGTCCTTCAACACGGGTATCGCTAGGTGCCAACAAGGGGCATTGAAAAACTCATTTTAGACTCAAACATCCATCACGACACAAATCCATCTTGAGTCAATCGGCTGGCTTCCACAAAGCTAAGTTCTGGTAGCAACTAAATCCCCTCTTCACATAATCCTACCTTACAAAGAGCTTACATAGACCACCCATTACAATTACAATAATCATTTTATGATGAACATGTTAAAAGTGAGTTGTTTAACAACTGCACATTTGGAAGTGCTTTTATCACTTAGCATTGAGACTAGTGAACTAGCAAAGAACTCAACCTTCCGTAAGGCTGAAGATCTGGTATATCCTCGTCTGTGGGTTGGGTGACCCATTTTAAGCTGGAATAAAATCAGGGTCCCTTAGATTTTAATCCATGTGTCTAACTGCTCAGCAACGGTGACTCTTTGCACCATACAAATATTTCATTAGTTTTTTTTCCATCTGGGGGTCTTTTATTTCAAATTTATGAACACATTTACTAGTGTAGGATCATGATGTGCTTCTATTATTATGGTTGTTCATGTTCTTACATACACAATATGATACACATTTTAATTAGAAGCTCAATAAAAAAATTATTAAAAATGTACCAATAATAGAATAAAACCTAGATAGTAAAGAAAAGTTTTTACCTTCAAATGAATTAATGTCCTCTTCAACTAATGAATGCCAATGCATATCCAATCTTCGAGAAAGTGTGCGGAGAATGTCACTTTTTACTGCCTGGAAAATTACACTTCATTAATAAAAATGGTTGAGTGTAAACTAAACAGGTAGTATGATGCGGTGGAAAAAATCTATATAATTTACTTAACTAAAATGGAGATAATTAATTAATTATTATGATTTATCGTTCATTCACAGAAATTGATTAAATTATCTAATACACCTATTAATAACTACTGTATGTTATTGTAAGATATATAATACATTATAATACATATTATATATAAGAAATCTATTAAATTTCTATTATTAGTAGCAAAATAAGCTCAAGGTTCCTTTTAATTAAAATATATGATCAGTGTGTTATAAGAATTTAACACAATTGGAACTCTGACCACCTGATTTTATATCATTTGTTTCAAACCAAACAATGTGTATATTTATCCTTAAAAGAAACCAAAACGGAAACATTCAAGAGAATTTTTTAATAATAAGTCAAAAGATTAAAAAAAAAAGCCTCAACATTCTTGATTAGACAAGGCTTTTATTTAGAGAAAATGACTGGGATGTAATTTTATCTAATTTTTTTAGCATATATGTGGTAACAATTAAATAGTTTAAATAATATATATGTAGAATATATTTAAAGTATATTTATTTATATTAAAACAGTTGTTCAAGTTTTTTATTTTCAATATTACTTTTAATCCCTATTTATTTTCATTAATTAAAATACTAGTTTCAAAAACTGAATATAAAACATATATTTTTATAAAACAACGGTTAAGGAAGTCTAATTTAAAATGTTAAAATGCAGCATAGCCTTAAGGAAAACTAACAATGCAGCAAGGCCCTTAGGAAAACTGAAAATTTCAGTATCGATAAATTGAAATTTTTGTAACATTTCATAAACTCAAAAATGATCCAGGCTTGAATTTATTAATGTGCTCCATTCAATTTACACTTTTACTAAAAATTTGCATAGTCACGGTATGTGAAAGAATAATAAATTTAGACATATAATGGTTTTTAGCTATGGATTTTTTTTAAACAAAATCCACTGAAAATCTTTACCACAAGCAGGTGACTTTGTGTTAAGATGATCAGTTACTCCATTTAATAAACGTCCCTGATCTGACTAGTACAATAAATTTAAGTAATTAGCTTCAGAGGACATGTTTTCAATGGCCTAATTGCATGTTGTTGGAGGGATAGTAATAGAGCAGATCTAATTTTCAGATATGCAAAACTGTTTTTCTTTTGGTTGTAATAAACTTTACTGTACTCTTGACTAGTGTGTTAAATTGGATTTGGAAAGAAATTGGATTATAAGGTCAAATTTACTATGGATTTTTTGTGACGTTAGATAAATATTTAAAATGTATTTATAATTTTAGTTTGGATTATACATATATTATGACTTAATAAGATTTAGGTATATTGGCAAGATTTGTCTCTGTTAACCCTTGCATGGTAGATCACAGCACCATTTTATCAGTTTAGTAATATATTATATAAACATTAATTTATGTTTTGAATGAAAATAATTTAAAAACAAATCTTTATTTCTCAATGGGCAAATACAATTTTGGAATAATTTAATATTAGTTCTATAGTTATTTAGAGTAAAATATTTTTTATTCACTATTTACAATCATTTTAGGCTATTATCTTTTAGGAAATAGGAGCAGTTCTTTTTTTAAGATATGATATAATAATTGTATTGTAATGGTTACTGCCACAGTTAGTAAACCTGCCCAACATCATGGAAAATAATAGTTCCGTAATGTATGCTTAGCAACTAATTAGATGTTCTGCTCCCTCTATAGCCAAGCTGAATTTTTTCTACAGATAATGTGGTTGGATTAAATCCATGGTGTGATAGGTGAGAGTGGATTATCCATGGGTTATACCCATATACCTAACAAAAAAGTATAAGAAGTTGGGATTAGAATTACTGGAAATGTGTGATATTGTAAAAGTTGTGTTTCTAATCAAAATAGGATGAATCAATCATATCAATAAATGTAGTCATCGCTGCCAACTTTTGATGCAAAAGCAAGACTACAATCTTGATATGAATTGTGAGAACACCTTCCTCGGTGGCGTGGTTAGCTAATGCACTAGTTTCATATTGAGCTAACCTGCTGAGGACGGGGAGATCGAGGTTCAAATCTCATTCGGGTGAACTGGGGGTAGTTTTTCCTAAATGTTTTCCCACTCTCCCTTCACGCAAATGCGGGTTCACTTCCTTTAGATCAAACCTTCCCAATTCCTAACCCATTAGCTTAATTAGTATTTAAGCGTATAGCCCTGAATGGGTAGTAAGATGCGGTGCTAAATAAATAAATAATAAATAAATAATTGTGACAACAGACATCTGTCTTAATCACAGCTTGAATATAGCTCTCTAAATCAAGTGTCAGCAAACCTTTTAAGATCAAATTTAAGAATTATAAAATGTCCCACTATCATCTATCATTTCTCAACTGTACTTTGGCTTTTATTTTGTGTACACATCTTACACATATATTCCTTGAAATGAGATTTCCTCAAATACTTATGACCCATCCGCCTAGAAAAAAAATAGAATAAATAAAATGTATATTTTAATTTTAAACTATTTAATTTTATTGTAAAATTACCGACTAGAGTTAATCAAGATTATTTTGGTCCTACTCTTAACTTTATTTAAAAGTTATTTATATAAATATGCGCGTGTAGAAGACTCGAAGATCAACTTTTAATGATGATGTAGTTTACCTACACAGTCAATCGAAAATTACTGAGAGATCTACCAGTAACTGAATCCTGCTCTAAATCTATGACTAGACCTGCATCAAGAATTGTGAGTCCCACCACACAATCAGTAATCACAAGATAAAATAAACATTAAAAGAAATATGTATTGAATAAATAAATTTATTGACAACATATTTGAGATTATGCAGGGCATTAATATTCAAAAATATGCCATGCCCACAAGCAGGTTTCAGTTACTGTTTGGTCTAAATTTATTACTTTGGTATTACCACGATATTGGAATATAAAATGATCTAGTAGTGAATCAAATACAATGAGTTACATAAGTGAATAATTATATAAAAGTAACTTAATAACTTGCTTCTTCGGCTTCTTTAACAACTGCATCACTGTGGATGATTACTTGGCTGACTACTGAGCCCTTGAACCATAATTCAGCCTCTGCCGAAACTATCTTTAGCCCTTCTTGTTCATTATCCTCCTGCATGGGAGAAAGATAAGAATTAGGTATTAAATAAGGCAAGAATCCATTGAATCAGGATAAAGTACATCAAATCAAACAAGATAAAGGTAATATTTCAATATATAAAACCCTAGTTCCTACGAGGGAGAGTGAAATATCATATATGACATGTAATTTTGTATAATTAGCCCGTTTGAAGCTAATGAGCTACACTTCCTATGCGACAAACTCTGCTGCACCCCAAACTGGTCGAAGTCTATGCAAGGCTCATGTTAAAAAATATATTACTTAAAACAGGACTTCTGAACATATGACCCATGTGACTTAAGTGGCATGTGGTATCCAATAATGTCCAAAAGTTTTCTTGTTTTTATAGTGAGACTATCCTTGCTATTCTATGGATTTCACACAGCCCGTTCATTGAATTTATTCTATTTGTACGTTACTATCCACCTGTCCTGTTCCTTCTTCCAAATATGGAGCCATATTATTAGCATTACTATCAAACTAATATTTTTAGACAAACAGGGAGTGGTCCGAGTGTTGACAGAGTGTTTCTAAGCTGAGTGTAACTTAAAACATAACATTTTATAATCTTTGCAATAAAACTCCGACAAGTGTACAAAAGGAGACAAGTCTAGTAATCCTCCCTTCTCATTACAACAAAAATTACAAAACTCTCCTTTTAACAGACAGTAGGAAAATAATAATAATAAAACTCAATTATGAGCTTATAATAATTCTTTTCACTTCTGTTTGTGAATGAATATTTAATTATATTTTGGTTATAAAGAATATAATAACAAGGACTAATATAAAAACTCAAAAAATCTGAGGGTAATGACAAATATTTATGGTACTTTTAAAAAAAAAGGCAACTGGAACAGAAAACAATAATTGTTATAGAAGAAAACCAATTTGGATTTCGAAAAGGAACAAGAGATGCCATTGGGATGCAGAGAGAGAGAGAGAGAGAGAGAGAGAATTCTGGAAGTCAAGGAAGTGGTCTACATTGGTTTCATCCAATGTTAAAACTTAGAACGCTTTTGATAGAATGAGGCGGAAGAAACTGATGGAAATACTCATGAAGATCAGCATTAACTTGAGGGAAAAAATGTTGGTTGCATATCTGTACCTGTGGCAACAAGTGGCGGTGAAGCTGAAATGATGGAGAGACCAAAAGCATAGTGATAGGAAGAGGAGCGAAGCAGGGATGCTTTTTCACCCAATCAGTTCAAATTGTATGGACAGTGGCTGGTGAAAGAAAGCCTGGAGGGACTCGGCAGTTTCAGGATAGTAGGACGGGTTGCCAACACAATAAAATATGCAGAATAACTAATATTGCTGGCCAAAAATAAAAAAGAGTTGCAGAAAATGTTCATTCCATTACTAAAGCGATTTAGTATCTATCAAACAATATTTTACTTCATGAATGTATTTGATTATATAAGAAAACCATGAAATTAATGTATAGGTTTACATGCAAAATAATGGTGGCAGTATATTCCCTTGCTGAGTTGCTTGGTTTCTGCTGATATTTATATTCTTTCTTCTTAGCTGGTACTTGCAAGTCTTTTATTGGAAAAGAGCCATCTTTCTTTTGTTCATCAAATAAGAATGTAACGTTGGCAATTGATTTGTAGAGAGATGTCATAAAAACCTGAAAAACAATTTATGGTACTAGTAAACAATTAAATGAATTTGTTAGGATTAGAAAGGAGATTTACACCCGTAGAGACAAATAAAAACATTAATTTAAGTTTGAATTAGATTAAAAAAAACACCTGGACATGGGAATATAACCTGGGACCTTTAACTAAGAGTGCCAATGATCTACCTCTGAGCTACCCAGGATTTATCCTGTGCTCAGGGTCATTATTCACTCATAGTTTAAAGCTGAGTCTGTGATGGATGGATGTATGGATGTATGAAGTCGTCAGCTACATTTGAGTAAACAAATGTAACACAAGCTAAATTAAATTGATTGAAATGTGGTCCCCTCCAGAAAGACAGTGCTGTAATTATAAAGATTCACAACCTGTGGGTTGAAATTCATTGAAATATAAACCTGTTCTACAAGATAAGTAAATGAACTTCAACTGAATAAACTTATTACAACAGTATTTTATTAAATGAAGATAAAATGTCTATAATAAAAATAGAGTGACCATGGTGTAGTATCTATCATGGGTATGGCTCGGATTTATATTAAATTACATATTTTTTAATGATTTTAAAATCCATGTCCATGAATATATATCTTCACAAATTGTGTGATTTTCAACGCTTTGGCCTAATTTTTTTAACAAATTTTTTCGAATATTCTTGTTTTTTTCCTTAATAAATACATATTTCTTTGTTATATATATATATATATTTGTTATAATATATACATATTTTGTTAATCTTAGTAAAGAATATATACTTAATTTATCCTTTTGACAACCAACAACATATATTCTAAGAAAATATTATGTCAGTGTCTAATGTCTCAGCTGTTCCTAGTGTTCTTATAGGAAAAGTTAAATTTTGTTTACTCAAAGGAACAACAATAATATAAGCTGGCATAGATTTCCTGCTCATTAGTTATTTAAGCTGGTGCTTTGTTGCCGCTTTATTTTGAAGAAATTTGCTTTGCTCATTGGGGGAGGGGAAAGGGTGGCTGGGAGGGAAGGTGCTTAGGATGTTTGTGCTTCCATTTTTCTCAAATACACACTAAGCTGCTTGGACATTCTTTTCACAAACTTATTGTGAGGTGCTCATTGAACTATTCACTCAACTTATAATTTTATTCTGTAAAAAGATAACAGTTATGATGTTAGGATATGTCCAAAAACTAAAGTGTGTTTTTGTTTAAATGGATGCACGCGAGAATTTGGTGGTGTGTTTAAGAACAATGGTGTTATTTTATTTTGTAATATTTGTGAGAAAAAAAAAGTCGCTGATGACACAAGATTTCAAATCACTCAACATATAGCAACAGCCATGAAAGTGAAGAATACATCATTGAAGAAATCATCAAATCAGAAACGTTTGAACATTCAAGAGTCAAAGCTTGTAGAATTACATTAATAAAAGTTTTTCAAAGACATTTTCTAAGCTTTTGTAGCAGTAAATATTCCAGTTAATAAATTGCAAAATCCTGTGTTAAAGGAAATTTTGGAAAAATATACAGAACTAAGCATCCCTGGTGAGTCAATTGTCAGGAAAAACTACCTTCCAAAAGTATACATTGATACAATAATAAAAATATGTAAAGAAATTGGTGAAAATTCTATATGGATATGCATAGATGAGACAACAAGTTTAACAGGCCAATACAATGCTAATAATTTGTACTTTAAAAAGTGAGCCATCGACTTCATTTCTGCTCACTACTGAGTGTCAGGAAAAATCTAAAAACTCTACAGTCCAAAAACATTCAATGATTCAATTATGCTATTTTGGCCTGATGGAATATAAAATGATTGTGTTCATATACATTTTCTCTGGTGAAAGACCCTACACAATAAAGGTAGGAAAGGGATGATAAATACTGTAAAGAAATATGATATATTTAACATGTTTGGTACATGTTGTGCACCGTATCGCAGAAACTTTGAGATCATTATACCCTGAAATGAATCGAGTCATTTCAAATGTGAAGAAGGTTTTCAGAAGGTACCAAACCGAGTGGCGTTGTTTAAACATGAAGCAGCTGGATTACCAATGCCACCCCACTCTATTTTAACAAGGCGGGGAACTTGGGTATTTGCTGCAACATACTATGCAGACAATTTTAGACAAATGCAAGAAAGTATCACAATGCTCAATGAGGAAGACACAGATTTTATAAGTGAGGCAAAAAATCAATGTTATAAGGGAGTCTTCAAGCAGATTTAATTTACATCAAAGCCACCTTTTCGTGCCTGAGCAAAACACTTAATAAACTTTATGAAAAAAATGTGCCTTAATAGAAAAATATTCAAAACATTGTACATCTTCTAATGAAATTATAAGACTCTCCTGGGGGACGTGCAAGGGTTGCAGTAAATAAATTAAACTTAGCCCATAGTAAAAAATACTGGCTACAATTAATTAAAATAGTTTAGTGAAATTTTGAGTGGCAGTAGACCATTAGAGCTCAACGAAGAAGAATTTTCACTGGCAGATATTTCTAGTTTGAAATATATTCATATAATCTCATGTGATGTGGCCAGTAGTTTTTCTCAATTAAATTTTTTTTGGAAAATAATAGACAATATTTTAAATTTAAAACACTTAAGATGTGGGTTGATGTCCATTATAATGGTGGAAGTGAATGTGATCATTAAGAAAAGTATGTTTTTATGATTACGTGAATTAAATTCTATTTTTGCATGGTTTTATGTTATTTTGAATTTATTTCTATTACTTTGCAAAAAGAAGTAAATATTTTAATCAAATAATATTGGCAAATTTAAACACATAAAAAATAGCTACATATTATTTTGATTTTAAGAAAATATAAATCTGAGCCCTAATTATAGGTTTTAATCTGACTATAAATACATTTGTCCTACATAATAAAACTTAACATGGTGTGATATCTAACATCCGAACAAAAAAACTACCATGGGAGAGTAACTCTAAATACTTTATTTAGACATTATTAAATTCAGTTAGCCCTCTTCCGCTAAGATTTAATTCAGCCATTAAAATTCAAACTTTAACAAATCCTCCAGCACAAGTGCTGTTTACTGGAATAAAATTTGATATTTAAGTGGTGGAATCTTCTAAGCTGGCTAAAAGGAATAAACTAAAACCATTAAACCTAGAGCTGGTGTACTGGGGTATAAAGAATGCCAATCTTATATTTCATTGGTGCCAGGGAAAAAAGTATAAGTCAAAAAATGATCAAAATGAGATGTAAATAATTACATTCTCCTTGGCCAGAACTACCATTTGGTAGAAGTAGTTTAAGTCAAACTCAACCATATTGGCGGAAAAGTTCCATTTGATCTTTATAGTATAAGTACATTTGCTTTCTTTTAGTTGTACATTTTAGTATAAGTCAAGTTACATTTTTTGACTTAAACTCTTTTTCCCTGGCACCAAAGATTTGTTAGTATGGTAACACTGTCAGTCGCTGAAAAAGTGTTAATTTTTCTATTCCTTCAGTGTGAACTTGACTGACTCTTGGTATAGTTGGAATTAGATTAATTTAATTAATTGTCCCCAAATATAAGCTTTTTGAAGCAAAATAATTGTTGAGGCATAAAATACCGCACACACCCGCTCAAGTAGCAAAAGAGTTATTATTTATAAATAGATTTTTGAACAAATTATTCCAATGTTTACTCTAGCACAGTGTAACTATTAGTTGCATATTTGTTTTTTGTTCGCCTATTTAAGCAAGAGTCCTGGGTTTGATTATAGGTGGTTCTATAAGTTATTATTGGTGAATTTAAAGCAAGCGTCCTGAGTATTTTGTTGGCTTTAAAATAAGCTAGTTCCCAAGACTTGTGCTGACATAGCTGCACCCTACTTAGTAAAACTAAAGGGTGGATACAAATTTACATAGCAATAATAACAATGAAGGTAACTTTATTAAGTGAAAACATTAAACAATACATTAGCAGATCAATACAGGTTGTTAATATGGTTTTGGTCGTCTAAATAATACATCAGACATGGGATCAACAGCTTACACGTTGATCAATCACTGAAACATGATGCAGGTGACTACCAGCCAGGTAGCCAGTTCCTTGGCGAGTCGTTTAGACTGAGATTAATAGATTAAGGGGTAAAGCCAATAAACCAAAGTTTCCTCAAGACACCCTGATGCTGGCACACATAAATCAAAGATATTTGTATGCCCGTCTGAGACAAAAGATAAACTGCGTGAACGTCATGCCCACCTTACGGGGGAGTTAACCATATTCCACCAGTTAATAAATAGTAAACCCTAATTGGGGAATCACAGTATTAGTAGTGGTTGGCTAACCCTGTGTTCATGATTAAAATTTATAATAATGGTGTACATTACATCAGGTCTAATACCTGCAAGGGCGTGACTTAAGAAGCCTGTCTAAAGGAAAAGAATTCAATACAACACAGCGGGCCACTACAGTCTCGCTCAGACAAGCCGTGCCCAAAATGAGAGGCTACAATCATACCAAATAACAATACGTAAAGAGGGTCCTATGATAGGCCCGGCCAACCCAATTAGGTTGTTGATAATATCCATCAACTCCCTATTATCGAAGGCATACGTTCCCCTAAGGAAATAAACTATATGAGAAATCTTGTAACTAATTAAATGCTTTTGCGTTACCAAATTTACTTAGCCGAAGCATGTACATGTTTACAAGACAACACGACTCACAGATATAAAAGCCACCTAATAACCAATATCAAATATAAATATTGATAAACACACACTGATAATACAGTTTGAACCCACACTGGAAATATTGTTCGGCTAACCATCTAACCCTAACTGGCTTGTGTTGTAAGGGGGGGCATTCCCACTAAACTGAGTGCACACCCAATACATATTAACCAAACAATCAATCAGCGCTGAGGAAGCCTAGTTAACCAAAGTACATAATTATCACTCACATTTCTCCAAAACAACCCATCGGCCCTGAGGGAGCCTAGTTAACCTAAGTACATATCACTTACATTTCTCCAAAACATCCCATCGCCCCTTAAAGAACCCAGTTAACCAAAGTACATATCAAATAAATTTAATAAGAAAAGCTATCGGCCCTGAGGGAGCCTAGCTAGCAACAGTTTTATGACTAGCAAGCTAGATCAAACCACCTCCATTTCATTATTACAGGTACCACACTTAAAAGCACAGTGAAGTAGCTTAGATATCGTCCATGTCTCCTCCACATAAGTACAGTTGAACCAGCCCATTAGCCAGGTGCTAACCAAACAAAACGTAGCTAGTAGTTGTCTATCCTAATCCTCACGGTAGTAAGGTGCAAGTGTGTGTAGTGCACCAGCAGTAGAATATTTGATAAATGTAAACCAGCTGTGGCGGGAGCTAACTCCTGCGAGTCCAGGATTCCACTCCATAGGACGCCATAGCGTCCTGATAAGGCTGTGGCGGTCTGCTGCGATATAGGTCTTGAGAACAAGAATTAGATAACCGTTCAGTTCCAGACAGTAAGTAGAAGTCTTTTTTCTAAAACATGGTTCGTAGTACAAATTTACAGAACCCTCCTTGGAAGAGGTTTTAGCACTAAAATTAATTAAGGCTCATTAGTGAAGATCTAGAAACATTACCATCATCAGAGGTCGACCACAGGAAATCCAATCAGCAGCAAAATCGATGAAAGGTAGTAGATACCACGCAAAGTGAGATACCCATTCCCTTGTGAGAGCTAATACTCATTAGCGCGGCACATAACGAATTGGATTTAGAAGGTGCATGTGCTCATAATAAAAATAAAAAGATTAAATTTTACCTACTTTGGATGATGCCGTCGGCAGAAGTTGGTAAAGTATTGTAGGACTTTTCAAACAAGGGTAATGGAAGGTTCCTAATATTTAAACAATTCTTTTTACCCTTTTACTCTATAGTTTATGAATGTATTGTATGTGTATTAACCTTATATTTGTATTGGTACCAATTAGCAAATTAATAGCTCAAGCAGGGTGACCTGGCGGTCTAGGGGTAAGGTGTCGGACTTCTGTGCTGGCGGTCAGGGTTCAATCCTCGGTCCCGGCACAGATTTATCTGATTATCAAACCCTGACAAGACATCTTGTGAATGTGGGGAATGCCTAGCCTCCACCGTGGTTCGGATTCCACGTTAAACTGTAGGTCCTCCATTTCATCTCACATTCACCCTACCATTACACATTAGCGTAAGTGCTCATAACCCAAACGGGTAGTAAGACGCGGTAATGATAATAATAATAATAATAATAATAGCCCAAGCAGTTTTTTTTCTGTAACAGGAAATTATATCTCATTTAGAAAAAAGTTTCTTATAAAAGAATTAGGGCCTTTTCTACTTACTCAGACAACAATAAAGATTATAATTAAATTAATTTTATTTTAGTTAATAAACTGTGTTTAAATCAACTCTAATAAAAACAAAAAATAAAAAAATATATATTTGATTCATACACATATCGATAGTTCAGTAAGAATTGACTGTGGCATTAAGTATCTCGTGCACCTGCTTTTGTTAAATATCCCAGCTCGCTCACTCGAGGGTCAAGTGATAGAAGTAATGACACCACTGTCTTTAACTTGATTGTGTATTATTTGACCTTTGATATGAACCCACTTGATCTGGTATTCTTTGTTAAATCATGGTATATTAACACTTCTTTACTTAAGGTAGTATTAACATACAAGTGGCACTATACTATGTAAATTTTTACAGTCATAGTTATGTATTTAAAGTAAAGTTATTTAAATATATAGCAAGGGAGATGATTTATATTTCAATCTTTCAGTTGAAGTGAAAAGTGTTTCTGTTTTCACCAATAATTGAGAAACCTGTTTAGAAGTAAGAAATATGCCTTGAAGAACCTGTATGTTTGTGACAAAGCTTTCTCAAACTATCTAAAACACTTGAATTTCATCACTTTAAAAAACGAGGTGAAGAGTAAGGTTATAAGTTTACGCCAATATTTCTAAAATTCACAAAGTGGGCCCAAGTTTATTGAAAAATAAAAGTACCTAACTAAAGGTAGATCAAGTCAAGTTTAACACAACATTATTAATTATTTAATGTAGGGGAAAGGAATGAGGAAGGACAGATTTTTCTTGAGCGATCGAGATTCGTAGCACAACTTCCTTCAGTGGAGAAGTAAAGCTGTCAGTCTGATATCAATTGTGGAATGAAAAATAACCCTGGAACGTATGTGAAAACACCTTTCCCAGCAAACTTGATAGGCCCTTTCACTCTCGGCCATAGAAATTCTTGTGTGATGGTATAAACTGTCAATTCCTAAAGTGCATGTTGAATACCTTTAAAAAAATATTTAAAAAATCAAGTATGTACAGATAAATTTGCAGGCAATAAGATAGGGGGG
>CABEEJ010001516.1:109748-140453 GCA_901482245.1 Timema douglasi
AAAAAAAAAAAAAAAAAATCAACTTTTTATTAATATCACAGTGCAGATCTTCAAGCTCATTAAGCCAATCATAGTTCAATTTCAATTAAAAAGTGTTAGAACTACATCAAAATAAAATACATAAAAGATGTAACTGATAAGGTTGAATGAAACAATGAAACAAGTTTTGCCAAAACAAAATTCTTCTTTTATCTTTCTGGGAACTAAAATTATTTTTCTTCAACCTATTTAATTAAATGCTAAGTTTGAAATACTTTTAATTAGCAGCTTAAAATTTCAAAGTCAAATAAATTAAGCAAATCCTTGTTACCAAAATTGTTCTACATCAATTTTAATCAAGTCTTCACACACTGATTATTTAAAATTATTCCAATAAAAATAGGTTGTATTTATTTCTAAAGTAAAAAAGTAAAATGAATAATAAATAAACTTATAGAAATTAAAATATATATATTCTAAATTAAGATTGAAAATGACTTTAACAAAAATGATAGGTTATTAACGTTAGCGTAACTGTATGATAACAATAAGTGTCCAATTCAACTTCACACTTATTTTAAAAACACTCAGCAGTTTCAAATTACTCACAATTCACCTTCCAATAGCAAAAGGAATGTCAAGTAAATTGAGTTATTATATCTATTACTAGAAGATTTAGAATAAAAAAGTGAGACAATGGATACAACCAATGGACCATATAATACTAGGCTAGGCTTAGATCCATCTTTGTTTAGGTAATGAATTAAGAACTTTCTTTATGCTTGTCATTTATGTAAATAATTAATATACTGTGAACTTGTAAATTTATCAAGGAGTGAAATAATATTTCAAAATTTTGTAGTTCTTAGTGTCCCTTTTATCTCTTTACAGCACTTCTAATTAGAAAATATTTTATTTTTAACAATGTGTCTTACTACCTATTCGAGTTATAATTATATGTACACATTAAACTTCTGTGTTAGGGATGAAGATGACTGAATTTAGAGGAAATGCACCCATATTTAAATTGAGGGAGGGAGGAACAAAATTTATGAAAAATCATTTTCATAAATTCAAAGATGGATTTCCTCATCAAAGGAAGTACAGTCTATTGCAAGAATGGCGCCTTAAAACCATGCAACCGCAGAAGCGGGTTTAATGTTTTTAAAACATTGGTAAGCATGTCAGAACAAAACATGCAGAGGTATAAGAAGATTTTTGGCAGTATCAATAATCTAATGAGGCATGTTAGTGTCTTATAAAAATATCTGCCGAGTTTCTACTGTAGTTGTGGTGTCAGCATAATTTATATCAAGTATCATAAGCTAAATATTTTCACTAAATAAGAAAAAAATGCCAATATGATTTATACACTAAAATACCTACTTTCCTGTTTGACTGTTCTTGAAGTAAACCAGTATTTCAGATGCTGGATCTCCCCCATACATTATTGGTTTACATGACAATTCATTCCTGAAATCCATTAATAGTTTGTTCAACGGGAACTCGCGGTCTTCAAACACATCCACTGAGCCAATAAAGAAGAATCCCAACACATTCAAACCACCTGGTAGCATCTGTGTGACCTGAACAAGAGGTATTTTAAGTTACAATATTAATCCTTAAGCATATGAACTAAGTTTCATTATTTGAAATCAGATCACCTGTGCCCAGACTAATGGGTCTTTATAAGTGAACAAAGAAATAACTAATTAGTTCTACAATATAACACAACACCACACAAGCTAAGAGCTGAAAAGACACTAACACTTCCAATTAAGGCTCTTACTAAATGTAGCATGTCAACCAAATGGTTGAACAGCTACAAGAAAATATTTAATATTTTCGGGATTTTATGTGAGACAGAAATTAAATCAGCATAGTTAATATAATCTGTCTCTAGAGTTATATCTTCTGATCTACGAAAGTTACCTATCGTCTAACCTCCTAACACGTGGTTGATCAAAAATATTGTCTTTTGATAATTACGGTGTTAAATATCAAAGAAGAAGGCTAATATTATTGTGTTTATGAACTAAAGACTTTAACACTTCGCTTTTCCTGGTGGATAATAATTCATAAACGGGCGTTCTACGGCCACGTGGTGTACGCACACGAAAAATGTTAAAAAATATGTCTATATCCTTACTTCTCATCAAAACAACAGTGGATATTAAATAAGTAAATTAATACAGATATATTATGATATAATATATTTATGAACAAGCTCACCCCAGCCAGATGTCTGCAGATATCATTCTTTTAAAAACCACGAGGTTCCCGACCATAGCCGACCAACGTGCGCGCTTGCTAAACTCGGCTGGTGAAGAGACTGGAGGTCAAGATTCGACTCCTAGACCTGTTGCGCACCCAGAGATACTGGTGGTCATTTAAAGAACCTTTGATATTGTTCACTTGTTTTTCCTTTTCTCCCCACGTTTATTCTCCTTTATTTCTGTCTGTTCTTACATTTTTATTCCCCATTGCTTCTTCTCCTTGTCCTAGCCAGGTTGGGTATATATACAGGCCGGCCTGAGATAGCAATTCGTAGAATAATTCCACGAGTCGAGACAACAAGGAATATTCGCCACCCGGCGCCGACACTAACGACCATGGAGACTGAGGCGTCAGATTCGCCACCTTCGGCCGTGACAACTGAATAAGGGGTCGCCCTACTCTATTCGCCGTGGACATGGACGACGCGTTCAGCGGTACTGGTATCCTGTCGTCGTGGCCAAGTCCTTGCTACTAGGACTTTTATAAAGTAATGTAACTTATGCATCCTTCTTCAAAGGAAAAATTATATGTCTTTATTTCATGAGAAGCCTCGTTTGGTTTCTAGAAGAATAGTTATTGTTTTGGTTTACTAAATTGGTATGTCTAACTTGAGCATAGATGTTTGCTAAGATTATTTATGTGTCATATGGCACTGTTCTTACATTAAAGCCTCTGGCTAAGAATGTTAGTGTTGAGACTTAGTCTGAGTCACGAGTATGTTACTCCTTTGTTCCGAATTTAGTCATGACGTCCTAAACGTCATGATCTTTAGTTTTTTTATATTGGGGGCTACTACCAGGATGTCTGTTTTCTTTAAAAAACAAGTTTAGGACTTTATTTGTAAATGTTGTGGAAAACTGTGAATTAGCTGAGTATTGGCTTAATGGTGCAACCCAAGGAAATTGCCCTAGATTCATTGTGGGGTCCGCGCTAATTATTCTATTTTTATATTTGCCTGTGATTAGGTTTTTATTTAGCATAGATGTTTATAGTTATCAATGTACTATATTATGCTGGCAGTACCATAGGGGAATAAGACCAGCAGTAGTACTTTTGTGACACCTGTTTCATAGCCTCCAATCAGCTGGAGATACCAGCTGTGGATCCATCAAGTTTTATGGATACCTATTAATAAAAAAATCTACCAAGTGAGACTGTGTAAATGTTACATTCTTTATTCACTCTTTGCTATTCGTTCAATCTTGTGAAACCTGTATTTATGACATATCTTTTGTTTACTATAATAAACATATTAGTTAAAATGACTGTGTTTCTATATATGTATTATATGTGACCCAGTAGGGAAGTTAGGTGCATAAACATCAATATGAGGTAAATGTGGCTTGATGTGACCTAAGGTAGGAAAATTGTAGCATTAATCCTGAACTATTACAGCCACTTCCTATCCCCACAGATGAAAATAGCTATATTATGTTAAATGCGAGAAAGTGAATAGGATTGGAAATAAAACTGTTTATTTAGTGCTAGTTTCATAGTTAGACTTAGACTTGGTATGCAAAGTGTGGTGCTATACTAAATAAAGGCCGACACATATACCAGAATGGAATGAGCCAATTTCATATGCGAAACTGGCCCAGTCTATTCAATTTTAGGTAGGTATCGTCTTGTATTTACTATAGCATCACACATAAGGCTTACTGAGACTAACTATAAAACTGGCCCAAAAAGGAAGTAAGTTATATTTGGGTGCTAATATTTTACTTTATTCAATATGCCATTTAACTACAGTTAGTACACCTGAGTATTAGAAATAGATAGAATCCAACTTTTCTTGAATCCAGACCTAATGTCAGAACCTAAAATTTTATTTTTAATCGTTTAATTTATGGACATATTTAATTTTAGTGAAAATTGCTAGTTAAATAAATTTATAATGAAACTTTAGTTTGTTTAAGAAATTAGCATAGTGCATTACTTAGGTTTAGTGAAAAACATTTGGTGACAGTGAACATTCATTATCCATTAATTTGTCATATTCATTACATTACACACGGATGTGCGTAAATTTCCTCTGAATTTGACCTTACTTATCCCTGACACATTAATTTAATTAATAAAGCATATAACCTGAACAAATAGTAAGATGCAGTGCTAAAATAACTGACACTATGTAACCACTAATCAAAATGTGGGTGGGTACACTGGACAGATGGAGAGAGATAAATTGATACAAATGATGAGTCATTATAAATTCATCTTAATAAAATGTATTATTAAAAGATTAAAAATAAGCTATTTTAAAAGAATTTTAAGGTTGTAAAGAATGAGGTTGAACTTAATTTACATCATGAATCACGCAGTATAAGTTTGACTCAGGCTTGTCAATGAAAGCAGTTAAATTGAGACTTACCTCTTGCACATGTGTTTTCATCACATTACTTTTGAGGCTATACATATTTTTGAAACTTGATGAAGCATCACCTGCGCCATCTTTATATTTTGTTACCTTCTCACCCTGTTGGTTCTGTTTAGTTTCAACAATATGGAGTAAGTACCATGACTTCAAGGAACGCTGTAAAATAATACATACTTGGGTTAATGTTTTAATAGTTGACCAAATTGAGGACATCAATGATAAACAAAAGCTGTTAAACCTACTATCACATATACTTATTTAGTTTTTTTATTTGTTAAAAAATACATTGTCCAAAGAGCATAGTAACTGAGAGGTGTCAATGTTTTTGAAATTACATAAGAATAGTTTAAAAACATTTTTCTTTTAAAATATGGGGGCAGTGTTTTTGATGGTGAGGTTGAGAGGCCTTAGTTTGTAAGCCAATTAATTAGAATGTTCCCAATAACTTATAGTGGACAAATAAAGAGGGCCTAGCTTATTCAATTACTGCTTATATCCCAGGAATTTTTGTTCAATGGTTCTTGAAGTGCTAAAACCCCAAAATTAACAAGAATTTTCCCGCTAACACAAGGATAACTTTAAGGCTAAGGATGTTCTAAGGTAGTATTTTTACCTCCCTAAAGGCCTGTTGACACGGTGTTAGTGTACTAATGCCAGTTTAGTGGTATTAGCCTACTAACATGTTAGCTGTGTTGACACGTATTTTTCACTTGTATTAGTATCGCTTCTAAAAACATGGCTGAAAATGAAGTTGTGCTAACTGGTCTCTCTATTGGTGCCATTTTTTTTTATCGCTGAGTCTCATTTCTCGTTTGGGTTATTTATATGTAGATATTAATTACGCTTATGTGTTAGGATCTAGAAAGGGTGAATATAGAATAAGAATGGGTGGCCAAATCAAATACAAATTTTCAGTAAACGCAATTAGATGACCTGTTTAAAAAAATTGTTTTATGTAAAAAACATAAAAAGTTAGTGATTATTATGTCTCATATTTCTTAATTCCTTAATAGTTTAAAATTTATTTCAATTGATCCCAAATAATTATTATAATATTTTTATTGATTTGTTAACTCACTTAGCATACATGATAAATAAAATTAAACTCAAATAAGGTCAATAAATCCAAATACAACCCTTGGTTTTCTAGGCCTAAAATATTCCTTAAAAATAATAATTCATTAATTTGTAGATTGGTTTAAATATAGACTATCTAGTTTGCTGTACGATAATAATATTATGTTGTGTATCTACTCAAGTTTCCAAAGCATTACTACAAAGTGTTTGAAGTGTATGGGCTGAACATTATTAATTAAAACTTATAAATATTGGTTAAAGTGTCAAATACGGAGATCGGAAAACGTGCCGAAGGAAGATTTCGCGTGAAAACTTCCGGCCATTCATACCTTACTTGCCGATAACGTGAATATAATAATAATAATAATAATAATAATAATAATATTTAGCACCGCGTCTTACTACCCATTCGGGTTATACGCGAACGTGAGTATTATATTGCTGGAACTAATCAAGGTACTACAATGTTGTATAATATTTTGTGATCGTATATAAAAAAAATTACACATGCCACATTGAGTAGTAGGAAATAATGGTTTGATAAACTTATTGATAACATTTGTTTACCGATATTAAATATCTCTCACAAGGAACATATGCAAAATTTATGTAGGCTTAACATTTTATTTTGGAAACTTCTAAAGAATAAGTACACCTGATATGACTTTACAATATTCTCTAATGCAATATCCCTCACATTCTTATCTTTATAAATCCGGTGCTTACAATTCCACAAAAACTCGTTATTTTCATAACACTTCACAAATAAGTGTCCCCCACACAACCAATTCTTTAGTTGCCGCCATTTTGAATTGTCTACTTGTATTAGTAAAGTTGGAAGGTGACCAACTTTTTCACTTGCAAGTGGACTTGTCTGTTAGTAGCTTGCTTGTCTGTTTACACGGTGCAAGCTGTGCGCGCGCAGACAAATTAGTGTACTTGCATTAGTCAACTAATACCGTGTCAACGGGCCTTTAGTGGCTCATCAGAATGTTAAAGCTAGTTTGAGAAATATCCACACTTAAAAATACAGAGTAGGATTTCCACTTTTTAGCTCACTATGACTTTTTTTTTCATTTAGTAGACTAACAAAGTACCATGGCAGATAAATAATTAACTATGGTCTTTACATGAAATTCTATTAGTTATCTTTAATATTAGTGGTTTAAAAATTCATATTTAATTACATCACAAGTCTTAGGTTAGACTTTGTTGAAGCTTTTTTTAACACTTTTGTCTCACAGTTTTTCTCTGTAATTTATGAAAGTGCTGTAGCCGTAGTGATACTGTGTTAATTTTACTATTTCAAAGTTGCAAGTATAATATTGTTCAATGGCCCCCCAGATATCTGCTGATATGAGACTTAGAACAAGTAGTTTACTTGGAGTAGAGTAATACCTCATCACAGGATACCATGGATCACTTAGTCTAATGCATCACTCTTACAATAGACTAGAACGCAGATGATGGGGAGATTGTGGCTAGATCCAGGTCGGGTGTACTGAGAGTGGTTTTTCCTAAATGGTTTCCAACTCTCTCCCCACACAAATGAGGGCGCACTTCCTCATCCCTAGCCCATAAGCATAGTTAGTACATAAGCGTATAGTCTGAATGAATAGTAACACATAGTGCTAAAACAAAGTTAAATAACGATTTTTTCATTTATGTGTGCGGTTAGCATTAAATTGTCATAAAATAAAAGGGTTGGTTTGCAAAATGATTAGCTTATATAAGATTTCCCTGAAAGATCTCAAGTTAGTTTGGATTTAGAATGTTTTATATGAGCAAGACGTATCTCACTGGCTCACTTGTCTGCAATACTTTTATAAAACTATCCAACATGCAGTCATATACACACACACACAAAAAAAAAAGTGGTTGAATTTTAGTGTGTAAATAATTTTGAGCAACAAAAATTTACTTAGAACTATTTAGAACTGTGGTAATTTTCACTTTAAATACTTACATATACATACATGGATACCTATTCACACCATTCCCTTATGGGGTAGGCAAGAAACTGTGAATATAGCTCAAAAAACAACTTTGTACTTAATCCATACTCATTAACTTTCTTCACCCTTCCCTATCCTTGCATACTTCCTTCACTTCAACAACATCTATACATAGTCATACATGATCTTTTATTCTAAAAACTTTTACATGGCTTACCCCTTCCTTTTGATCCATACACTTTACATTCATATATTTGTTTTGTCACTCAGTCCATACTAATCCTCTCAACATGCCCAAACCACCATAAGACACTTCTTTCACATTTACCTATTGGATTCCCTTTCAAACCACACTCCTTCAGCACATATTCATTATTGACTCTGTTCATACATGTTTTTCCACATACATTTCTTAGTTATCTCATTCCAAACGCATTCACTATGCTCTTGTGTTTCTCCTGACAAACCCACACTTCACATCCATAAAACAATGTTGGCGTTAACACACTTTTATATACTGCCATATTTGCCTTTTTTAATGCTACCTCATTCTTTGCAATAGTCCACATATATCCAACTACTCTCTGAGATGCATTCACCCGTCTGTCGCTTTCATCATCTATCCTTCCATTTTTTCAGAACATTCTGCCCAGATACATAAAACCATTCACTTGTTCTAACAGTTTTCCATTTATACTAAGTTGACAATCATTTCCTGATACATCCTCATCAAAAAACAATACCTTAGTTTTGGAGACATTTATATGAAGCTCCATTCTATCTGTTGCCACACTCACAATTTAATGAATTTTGCAAGTCACTTTCCTTCTCAGCCATTAATATGGCATCATTTGCGTAAAACAGCACTCTCACATTCACATTGTCCAAATGTACACCAACCGCGTCTTCACAAGCAATCCTCATACACTTACCCATGAAGATATTAAACAACCATGGAGAATTAACACAACCTTGTTTAACACCCTGTTCAATGTCAAGCCATTCACTCAAAGCTCCATCAACCCTAACTTCCATCATACACTGCCTTAATTGCATTTACCAACTATGCATCCACACCATACTCTCTAAGAATATAACATAATCTTAGTCATGCAATCGTATGGTTTCTCCAGATCAATAAATGCAAATAAACTTTAACTTTCTTACTGCCATACATTTCTCAATCACTCGTTGTAATGCAAATATCTGGTCCATGCAACCTCTACCTGGCATGAAACCACATTGCACAACCCAAATCTTGCCCACAGTTCTTTCACGCATTCTCTCAAAAACTTTGCCTGGAATACTCAACAAACTAATTGCCCTATGATTCTTACATTCACTCTTTCTGTCTTTGCCTTTATACAAAGGAAAAATGACAGAATTCTTTCAGTCATTAGGAATGTTTGCAATCACAGCACACACATTGTAACAATGCACACAATCTGGCAAGTAATACAGTGCTACCACACTTAAGCATTTTATTTGTGATCCCATTTACGTCCGCAGCTTTGCCATTCCTTAACAGTGCCATAACTTTAAACACCTCCTACTCGTTAATTCTTTCACTTGACCAGAGTTCTTTTACATCTCACAATCAACATGGGACTGATGGCTTTACTTCCCTTGCAAAGGAAGTTGTGGTACAGATTTTTATCGCTCAAGAAAAATTCGTCCACCCCAGCTGGGTTTGAACCCACAAATATTGAGTCCTAAGGCGAGCACTTTACCTCAAGACCACTGAGGTCGACCAAGCCTATTTTAAATATACATTAATGATTTTAAATACATAGCATCAAATAGCTATTAAAGAGCTGTGAGTTTGAGAACACTGAACAAACAGAGCAAGTAAAAATTATTTTCTTTCTTTTATTACAATATACATTATTTTATTACTAACATTATCTATTACACACTTTTAAAGAATATGAAGAATCGAATAATATTAGAGATAGGCCTACTGGTACAATAAACTTTCAAAAGTTTGTAAGTAGCCTATACAAAATACAATTCACCTCAACCACACAAGAACGTAAATATTTATGAACATGCTATTGTGATCTGTATTCTGATTAGGTTCCTGCGAGTTTCAATATCTATGATATTATCTATTTTATTTGGTGATGTTTTAAATGGCTTATTTTACCAATATTAATTGAAATTTTAACTCAGTAACACATAGAAGCTTATAAAAGTTAGGTTAAGTTAGCTGAGGTAGGTACAGTGATTGCATAGTTATAAATAATTGCTTATTTTAAAAATGTCATTGCCTAGTAAACATTTAGTGATTTTTTTTAAATATAAAAGGTATGGTTCATGGGTTTTGTCCACAAAAATTTCTAGCTTGATGAAGTTTTTGCACTAGGCCTCTATTCCTAATAAAAATTATTATTACAAAGATGCTAAATGTGGCTAGTCTATCTAATTGTATGAAACTTTTTTAAATCACCACAACCTACTACCTGTTCAGGTTATTTGCATACTATATGATAAATTACTCTAATGAGGTAGGGATTAGGAAGGACATATATATATATTAAGGATTATCTACTCGCATTTGAATAGAAGAATAGTGGGAAAACAATTAGGAAAAACCATCCTCAGTAGACCCGACCAGGATTCAAACTCCAATCGCTCCATCATCAGCAGACCAGTCTAACATTAGAATGGCACCTTAGACTGTTCATCCACTGAAGCGGGTATGAAATGGTTTGATTTTATTTTAATGAATTTTATGACAGGGTTACAGTATAATAAACTTTCTTACAAGTTGACATGATATTATTTAAGTGATATGAAAAGTATAAAGAAATTCTATTTAAGACTCCAAAAAAATTAAGGGGGATGATGCATAAGCACCTTATTATATAAGACACTGTATTTAATTTAATATACCAAATCATTAAAATTTAATACTATAATTATACTTGCAAGGATATGGTGAATCCAATGATAAGTTACTAAAAGTATATTTATTTCATATTATTTTATTTCCGAAAGATTTAGACAAATCAATAAAGCCTAAGTTCAAATGTAAACATACTACTAGACCAACACATTATTTGATTCATGATCCCTTAAAATATAACATCTTACACTACAAAAAGTCAAATCGCTTATTTTGTGAATATTAATCGAGATTAAGTTCTTATTTACTAGTGAATGGAACAGTAGCAAGATTAGTGAAAGGTTAGCTTTAAAGTTAGTTTGGTAAGGAACTTAATAATAATAATAATAATAATAATATGGGGGACTCTAGCCTATATTTTATTAATCTTAAATTATATATTATTCTTTTATGTTAATATTTGACTTTGGGTGGATAAATTCTGGTGAGTGTGTCCACTCTACATTTTCAGTTCAGGTCTAATGTAGTCTTGTGTGAGTGTGCTGGATGTTAGTGGATATGCAAGTGTGTTTTCGTTTGGATAAGAAAAGATTAGTTAACCATGTTCAAGAAATTCTATTGTTGCAAAAGAGTGAGAAGTGTGGTTGCTGAAGAAGATTATTATTATTTATTAATAGTCTCTAAAAGTGTATAGCTTAGGTGATGAGATTTTAAAGATTCTTCAAACAGTATTTTGCCTTTAGTGGTTTTGATTTGATCGCTATACTAAAGTTCTTTAATAATTTCGAATTTATTATAATTGTATTCGCAAAGTTTTTGTGAGTGTACTGCTAAGCCTAGGCCTGGTATAAATGTGATTTTCGAATTTTTTAGGAAAAAAATCCCCTGAAAAGATGCTGTTCTTAGTTTCGTCTCTAGATTTAGGACAATACTGATTATGAACTTAAAAACATATGTAGGCCTAGGTTAGATTCAATAGGCCCTAGAAGTTGTGTGTGAATCTGGCCCATAACGTTATTCATTATTTTAATCTCATTTGGCCAGAGTATTTTTTTCAAAATTAAAGTACAGTTTTTAAATATCTATACATAATGGTGGAAAATTCCTTTTGGAACAGATAAGTGTATACAAGATGCTGAACTTAAAAGCTACATAGACACTTCCATACACTTCAATTGAGCGCTTTTAAACAATATGAGTATAATAATATATTACTCACTTGGCCAACAAATAATCCATTAGTGCAGTCGTTAGACCTACTCAATTTCGTCAACGCCGGTTCTATTAAAGAGCTTATTTCCAAAACACACATAATTACTTAATTGTGTGATTAGTGGAAGTCTTATAAATTAAAAAAAAGAGCAGCCAAAGGAGCTCCACATACACACAAAATCTTTTTTAAACCAACATAAGTCTGCTAAATGAACCAAACAAAAACATTGTATTATAAGCAGAAATAATAGAAGGATGACAGCCACCTAAGAAATTTCCTTTTTACAAGAAGAAGCACTAAAAAGAAGAGGATATTTATGGTCTTAGCGCTACTAGCGCTTTGAGTGGTTTTACCCATTATTAATAGGTTCTTATTAATAATACCTTGGTAGCATAGTTTAAAAAAGTATTTATTTCATAGTATTTGTTTAATTCTAGCTGGCGTACCCATTCTTCGGATGGGGAATCTATAAAGTATCATTGTTTTTTTAATTTATAAAATAAACCACATGGAATACTTACCAAATCTTAAATTATGTTTGAATATTAATTTTTTAACGGTTTAAATTGTGATACAAAACGTCAAAGTAGGCTGACTTAATGTCCAAATAAATATATAATCTAAACTTACTTTAAAAGCTTACATATCTCTTGAAGATTAAGTTATAACTTTCTATACACAATACTAACTCTTGACTGTTGGTAGTAATAAAAAAAGAAAAAATAGTGTCACAACATAAATAGGTGGTTGTCAAAGTGTTGTAATTATTAAATCAAATAAAAAGTATATCTACTTTTTTTTTACCACATTTACTCCGTTTGAACTTTTCTACACCGTTCACCCTTTTAAACAATTTTACCCATTACGTCCTTTTGGCACTTTTTAGCCCTCTTTACCCTGGAGTAATAATAAACTGTTTGCCAAACCTAGGTCAACTGACTTTTGACAAACTCAACAAGCCTGACTTTTTAATCAAAATCCATATAAGGCCAAAATGATCTAGCTCTCCGCTCCTGAGTGATTTGAGTCCCGGAAATTGAAAGTTGGATATTCAATCTTCTGAATAGGAATATACATAGGCGTATATAGATCTAATTATAATAAAGCATTATAACTTTCTATATGGTTTTTAATGTGTAGAAATCATGTAGAAATGTATTTTAACTTTTAAAATTTGTAAAGTGATCAGAGCCTTGGTGATTTTGAAAAACGTTTACATCGCCTTATTTATTTAGCCTTCTTACCCTATGGCCCTTGGAATTAAAAAGTTCATTACCACACTTTAAAAAGTAGGCCTACGCCATGTACCCTTAGCTTGATGTAGTTCTATCCAGTCCACCTAATTACAACCTATCTCTTTCAGGTCCATTCTAATATTTCGACTCATCTGCATCTAGGTCTTCTCAATGGTCTCTTACTATTGAGTTTGTCAGTCAGTACCCTGAACAAGGCTCTAGATTAAAAATCATAGACCTGCAATCTAGACCAATCAAAAATTGTATGAAACTTTTTATCATTCACAAAAAAAGTATTAAATTAACAAACCTTAAAATATCTACATTCAGCTAATTATTTTACACAACAGAAAATATTATACACTTAATGAACAACAGCAGGTAGTAAGACGCGGTGCAAAGAAAGGGAAGAAAAAAATAACAGCAATTTGTAAATCAGAAACTAGTAAATACTATCAAATTTTTACCGAAAAATTTAAAAATCTTATAAACCAATCCCTAATAGGCCTGTATTCTATCTTCCAAAAATAGTAACAATCCTGTTAGAGCATACTGTATCGAAATTGTCAACTCCATAACATTCCTCATAATCCAATTTATGCATATAGATATAAACAAATATATATAAATTGTTTATCTATATACATTTATAATAATTCCACCCTTTCACACTGACTCTTCTGCAGTGCTCTTTATGACTAATGAAATAATCTAACCTTACCTTACTTTTTTATTTAACAAATTATTTTGATAAGCATCACCCTTGCTTTCTACAAGAAATTAGATATAAACATTCATACTTTATGTTTTGAGGTAAATAACTTCTAATATGTTTCTTCCTTGTTAAAATTCACTATATATCTTTATCACTACAAGGTTTATGTTCGCATTCAACCAACTCAATTCCACAGTTTATTTAATTACTATTTATTATTATTATTCCTTAATTTATTCGTTCATCTAGCTTCCTGATGATGGTGTTAGCGCCAAACAAGGGCGGATCCAGTATTTTCGTGGGAGCGGGGTTACAGAATTTTCGTGAGGGGGGATGTTCTCACGGGACTGGGTCGGGGGAGCTCCCGCTCAGGAAATTCTGACTATAAAATTCTTAAACTTTGAGAGTAATATTTTTAATTAATTTGAAAGTTTGGAAAAAAAATGTGTATAAGTTCATCGTTTATTTATGTTTGTTTTGTTAGTTTTTGTGAATTAAATTGTATGTTAAAATGTAAATAAATTATTGACAGTGATTGACACACAAAGCATCTTGCTAGTGCGAGATATAACACGACAGTACAACTAGTAGTGAGTATCACATAGATTTAATCGGTTTAATTTTTAATTATCATTGCTAATACTAACTAAAAAAGATCTTGAGGGAGAGGGGGTTCCCCTTTTAATGAAATCAGTTGAATTCATGTACAAGTATACGACTCTAATCTCTATTATTATTATTATTATTATTATTAGCACCGCGTCTTACTACCCGTTCGGTTTATACGCACTTACGCTAATGTGTAATGGTAGGATAGGGTGATTGTGAGATGAAATGGAGGACCTACAGTTTAACGTGGAATCCGAACCACGGTGGAGGCCTGGCATTCCTCACATTCTAATCTCTACCGTTATACCTAAGAAGCAAAGGACCAATCATTACGAATGATATGGTTTCTATTTATTTTTTACGTTTATAGGATTATTTTAAATTAATCACATAACAACAACAACAACAAAAACTTTAATTTCAATATTTAGTAAGAAATATGTTAACTTATTATATTTTGTATTTTTTATCTTATTTATTGTCATTCAACCTTTAATATTTTTGATCCAATTTCTTAAAAGGCTATTTTCAAATGTAGGTCGTAGGCCTATACCTAATCCTTATATTATATTTGTAAAACCATTTAAATTGTAGAAGATTAACATTCCCTCAATGTTTTTGTAACTAAGGTGTCACATTTAGTTTAAGAAATGATAATTTGAAAAACCTGATTAGTAACTAACTATTTGAAATCATTACTTTCATTATTAATAGGCCTATAGACGCCCATTACAACAGATATTTATAATGTTTTCTAAAGTGTTAAAAAAACACTAATAGTTTTTTTACCTAATGTATTTTCAATATTTGTGTAAGTTCATAAAAAAAATATGTTAGCAGGGAATGATTTGCTTCTTTGAAGATACTGCAATAAAAAATGTTGGTTGAAATAAGTTGTTTGCTACACATTTAAATAGTTTTGAATATATACTAAAATCTTGAAATATTTTATTTAATATTATAAATAAATGAAAAATATTTTTAATTGGGTCCAAAGTCACAGGAGCCCCAAATGCAGAAAGCAGAAATTCAAATTTGTATTTTTAGTGAGGAATAAAATAAATCGTACGGAACTCCGCACGGAGTTTCTCGCTCTATTGTTTAAAAATTGTGATATTTACTCAAAACTCGTAATAAATGTGAAACGAAATAATATACACTAGCAAACCTAAGCATAAATTTCACTGTATTTATTTAAATCATTTTTTGAGTCCCGGTTTTAAATTTTATAATTTTATTTTTAAAGAAATAATGTCCTCATTTGTATGTTTGAACCGATATAAAAGATCAATATTGGGTCCACAAGAGTCAACACTTCGTATCAAAATTTCGATTTCCGATTAAAATTTTCGACATTTGATTAGGTATTGCACAATTCATATCATCGCATTGCTATTAAATTCCTCCTTTATAAATTTTAACCAATAAAAAATGTAAATATTGACTATTGAGTCTAAAATAGAGATAGATATTGCTGTACAAACATTTATCCTAAGAGGTTTAAGGAAAAATAACAAACTTTTTAAGAGACTTATATTTAATTACTCCATGGCATTGGAGAATTATTGCGTTAGTATCTCTTTTTATTTACAACTAAAGCTAACAAAATTGTATTAATATATTTGCCAATATCTCAGAAACTGTTGTTTTTATAAAAATATATTTCATTTAAAAGTTTTTTAATTTTAATAGTACTACAATTTTGCAATAAAAAGTTATTTAGTATATCAAATAGTTGCGTAGATACGGAAATTTCCGCTACTGTAAAGTACCCTAAAAGTCATTTTCATGGGAAAATGAGAGTAGTCAGTTTATTTATAACCTTAATCAACGCCTAGATACGAATTTATCAAAATCGTTAGAGCCGATTTTGAAGAAATCGATTTTCTCCCTTTTCGCCCTTTATTAAACTACTCTTAGTTTCAAGTTTAAACAGACACACAGACAGATGGCATTGAAAAGACCACTTTTTACGGTTCGGGGGGGTCGAGAGACGTCAACATCCATCAACATTTCAGGTTAGATTTTTTTTTTTACAGTCGCAATACTTTTCCTTTTGTGTTCGAAAAGTTAAAAAATATAAATATTTGCGTATTGCTTAAAAGTTATTGGTTTTATAAAAATATTCTTCGAATAAAATATTTGTAGGCCTATTATAAATAGATCTACATATTTTTAATGATAAGTATTTCATTTCTCAAATAATTTCGGATTTATGATAAAAAATTATAATTTACACATCAGACCGGAGCCCTTAAATTCATTCTACCAAAATATTGAGGGTAGCCATTTTGTTTGGAATATTTATAAATTTTTTAAATGAAATTTAATCAACATTGTGATAGACGATCTTGAAAAAATAAACTTTTTCTCTTTTTGCCCTTCAGTAAACTACCCTTAATTTTAGGATTGGATATCCAATTCCAAAAATATTTCGGGGAAATACTATGAAAACCCTAGATATTAAGTTTTATCCCGATCGGTAAAATAGTTTAGGCTCTAGTTGGAGTTAAAAATAGACAGACAGACAGACGGAAATTCAAAAACCACTTTTTCGGATTCGGGGGGTCATGAAACGTCAAGATTCATTAAAATCTCGAGTTCGATTTTTTTGACGATCACAATACTTTCTTTACCTGTAAGATAGTAAGAAAGTAAAAATGTTAAATGATTTATTAGAGTTAAAAAATGAATTTGGTTTTATTCTCAATCTAGTCTAGATTCTACATTTTATTTTTATTTTTTCATTGATTTTTTCTAGACTTAAAAATTACTCGTGCACATCCCAAATGTAAAGCCTGCGATTAATTATTATCTATATTGATGTGTGCGTTTAAAGTAAAATTTTAAGATCTTTCTTAAAATTTCTGATTCTTTAAATGATCTGCGAAAGTACTCTTATTGGTCATATAAGGCAAGGTTAAGAAAGAAGAGCTTAAGAAGAAGGAGGATTCAAATATTGGATGACCTGAAGGAAAGAATAAAATCTGAAGGCGGAGGCAGAGCACAGGGTGAATATATGCGGTCTTAGCTTACTATTATATTATTATTATTATTATTATTATTATTATTAGCACCGCATCTTACTACACGTTCGGTTTATACGCACTTACGCTAATGTGTAATGGTAGGGTGATTGTGAGATGAAATGGAGGACCTACAGTTTAACGTGGAATCCGAACCACGGTGGAGGCCTGGCATTCCCCACATTCACAAGATGTCTTGTCAGAGGTGAAGGAAGGGTTTGGTAATCAGATAAATCTGTGCCGAGACTGAGGATTGAACCCCGGCCGCCAGCACAGAAGTCCGACACCTTACCCCTAGACCGCTTAGCTTACTGACAAAAGGAATGACTTGACGTAAGACAAAGAACATAATAATAATAATATAAAGCAATATAGCTCACTCTATGACATTAGCAAAACGAAAGCTTATTGTTGCGCTTTCAAAAGTACGCCATCTATCCCTATACTAAGCTAGTTTTCTTTATTCTATCTCACAACAATCCATCTCAACAGGGTTCTAGATTCTCCCACTCACACTGCATGTCTTGCTCACGGTAATCTGCGAGATTTGACCATCGTAGCAATTTCTTGTGATGAGTATACGGTATGCAACTCATCAATATGTAATCCCCTCTATTCCCTACTATCTTCCTCGCTTTTTCCAACAAACTTTTTTCCAGGCACCGTGTTTCCGAACACCCTAAATTTGTTTTCGTCGTGTAAGTAAGGTAAGAGACCACGTTTCACAGCCATAGAGAACACGGTAAAATTATTGTTTTGTATATTGTGAGTTTCACATTCTTGGAAAGCAAGCGAGATGAAAACAACTTAATGGCCGAGTAATAGCATGCATTTCCCCAACTATATTCGTTTCCTAATTTCTAATCTAATATTACACATTAACCTAAATTTAAATATATGTTAAGTGTAGGCCTATCATATTTTAATCACCTTAATTAAACACTAACACTAGTGGTTTGTAGAGAATTTGAAATAAATAAGATTTTGAACAGTGGTGGCTCGTGTATAGGCACTGCGGAACTGCAGCACCTCCTATTTCCACTTGATGTTATCGATAACATTTAATATAAAGAGTCCTTTTTCTTAATTATTTCTTTATTTTTGTAGTACAACATATATTCCTTAAGCTTAATGACAGTACTTCAGTAGCCATCCTCCAGTTTATGAAAAAGATACAACAATTTTGTATGGAACTGTGGGATTCACAGTGCCAGCGACGTGGTGTTTGACTGTTGTGCGCATGTGCACATAGGAGGGGGTGCGGAGGAAGGCGGGACTGCTGGGTAGAGAGAGAACTGTTGCTCTCGCAGTGCCGGCTCTGGCGTGATGGTGGAAAGAAGTGTTTTTTTTACTCAGCGTGTGTTGTGCTTAAAAACGTGTACCATATTCTTGAATGCAATAAAGTGTAGAAGAGTGTAGAATTATATTATTATTCTCCTTCCTGCTATTCTATTGGATTAATTTTTTTTCGGTTCTTTTATTTAACAGAAAGACTAAATGCGCTTGTAGTACTTGCAATAGAGAAAGATTTCCTCAATTGTCATCCAGAGATCAAGGAGAAACTTATTGAACTTTTTGCACAAATTAAAACAAGAAGAATGTATTTAATTTTTAAATGAATAGATCAAGCTTGAACTGTAATAATTTAAGTTAAAGTAAGTAAAAAATTTTTGATTTTTTTGTTAGGATTTTATCAAGTTCCTGAATAAAATTTCTTTTTATATATGTTTTTTTTTCTTTACACAATTTAAAAAAAAAAGTCTAAACATTTTCTGGAGCAGCACCCCCACTAATTTTAGCTACGATCCGCCACTGATTTTGAAATATTCGATACTATAAATTGTCTTACATTCTAATCTTTTTATATAAGTAAGTAGGTTACTTACTAACGTTAGAGCACACGACGGTTCTTCTAGTAAGCAAATACACCCATCACTGATTTAGGTTCATACGCCATGACAAAGATTAAAAGTACCTACACTTCTAACAAGACATGTTCAATTTATTCTTCTATCTTTTTAAAATGTTTTGAAACTGAATATTTAAAAAATAACTTTAAGGACATACATGACTACATTAAACAATGTATTTCAAATCAACAATTACAATAAACTGAAAACAAGAAAAAATCAGTGATTATTCTTTGAAAAACAAACATTATAAATTACAATGCCATCCGCCGGTTGAGGAGTAACTCGTCAATAATGTCATCCAAGTCCGTACTCACAGCCAGCCTTTGTTCGATGAATGAGACCATGAGGTGTTGTAGTAAACACAGTTCCGAAAAAATTAGGTAGGTTACTTAGTTCTTTTGTCACTCCAACTTTTTATGTGTTTTTTTGTGTGTGGCTATTGGGGGTTCCATGGTACTCACGGCACCCACACTATACACACCACACGCCTATGAAACTGAGCTTACTAAATAATCATTACCATCAAAAACGAATTAATTTAAGAGCGTTACTATCAGAAATGAGATCATTAAAGAGCGTTACTATCAGAAATGGGCTAATTCAAAATAGTTACTATAAGAAATGAGCTCATTTCAATGGCGTTCGGGATATGGGCTAGTTTAAGTTAGTTACTACTATCGGAAATGAGCTGATTAAAGAGAGTTACTATCGAAAATTTGCTAATTCAAGATTGTTATTATCGGAAATGCTCTTATTAAAGAGCATTACTATCGAAAATGAGCAAATTAAATCTAGTTACTATAAAAAAAGGGATCACCAAAGATTGCTACACATCAAGATGCATAGGAAAATCCTCATCTGAGAGCTAGAAAAATTACTAGATCTACTTTCACGTATTCGTATGCCAGGTAGAGTTAGCCTATATGCAGACATTGTTTTTAATATGTTGGATCATTATAAAGTAGACTATATTATGATAGCGGATTTAACTTATTTAATTCGACTCTCTCTATGTTCTTAGTTTATTTTCTTTCTTCTTTTAAATACTACTTACTGTCAGTTCAACCTTTCACCCCCTCGAAGGCCAACAACCGCGGAAAAAATTATAGATCAGAAAATCGACATAAAATGTATTAAATAATCATTTGTTTTTTCAATGTTTAAAAGTGAGATTGCCTAGGATACTGTTGATAGCAAGTGTAAGTCCAAAATTTGAAATCCTCAGTCTAATCAAAATTTAAGTTATTCAATAATAATAGAAAATATAGAGCTAGTCTAGTCACTCATAATAATCAATTCAATCTCGCAAATTTAGGTGGATAGGACCAAACTAGCTCAAGATGTGAATAGGATGTAATAAGTTGGACTAAATAGCACTAGCTCAAGATAAGGGTAGGGTGCAATGATATGAACTAGAAAGAATTAGCTCAAGATAGGGATAGGGTGCAATGAGGTGGATTGAATGGATCTAGATCAAGTTAGGAATAGGGTGTAATGAGGTGGACTGGATAGAACTAGATCAAGCCAAGAAGATGATGTAATGAGGTGGACTAGATAGAATTAGCTCAATTTAAGAATAGGATGTAATGAGGTGGACAGAATAGAACTAGATCAAGATATGGATGGGTGGCATACTTTTGTAAGTACGGTGATGAACATTTTGAGTTCCTAACAGAATAGGGCCTAAGTAATTAATAAAATAACACCAAGATTATTCTAAAAGCTATTATCTATGTTAACCGCAAAAAAACATATTTATGTTTTCTAAAAAGTATTCAATTCGTAAGAAAATCATGATCTACTCCATCCACTCCCTCCTACATTCTGTTGTACCACTGCAATAAACCTAAGGAAAAGAAACAAAGAAAACAAAGGCAAGTGTAAGAGCCAATTCCATAGAGACTGAGTACACCCCAAGTGCGGCGCTCTTTAAGTTACTAAATGCAGGACGATACATACTGTACCTAGAGCAGAATATTATTATTATTAATAATATTATTATTATTATTAGCACCGCGTCTTACTACCCGTTCGGGTTATACGCACTTACGCTAATGTGTAATGGTAGGGTGAATGTGAGATGAAATGGAGGACCTACAGTTTAACGTGGAATCCAAACCACGGTGGAGACCTGGCATTCCTCACATTCACAAGATGTCTTGTCAGAGATGAAGGAAGGGTTTGGTAACAGATAAATCTTTGCCGGGACCGAGGATTGAACCCCGTCCGCCAGCATAGAAGTCCGACACCTTACCCCTAGACCACCAGGTCACCTAGAGCAAAATAGAATGGACCAGTTTCATATGCAAAATTGGTCCATTCTATTCGTGTCTAGGTAGATGGTGTTTTCTATTTTGTACCTAATTGGCCTCACTTGAGGCGCACCAAGTCTGACACCTGGTGCGGTGATCTCATAGTCTAAGGTGTCACTCCCGCAATGTACTATACTGCCTTCCTTCACCTCTGACAAGACATCTTGTGAATGTGGGGAATGCCAGGCCTCCACCGTGGTTCGGATTCCACGTTAAGCTGTAGGATCCTTCATTTCATCTCACAATCACCCTACCACTACACATCAGCGTAAGTGCGTATAGCCCGAACGGGTAGTAAGACGCGGTGCTAATAATAATAATAATAATAAATACTATACTGCCTGTAACCAGAAGATCGGAGTTTGAATCCCGGTTGGATGTACTAAGGGCGTTTTTACTATATGTTTTTCCATTCTCCCTTCACGCAAATGCGGGTACACGTCTAAATTCAACCTTTCTCATCATTAACTAGTTAGTGTGACTAGTACATATGCGTTAAACCTGAATGGGTAGTAAGACGTGGTGCTAAAAATAATACCTACTAAATCTGACTATGAAACTGGCTAAAAATAAGAAAATAAGTATACTAAACAAACGGGATGAGTGGTGAAAATATTGAATCCACGATCCCTCTTTCATTTAGTGAACTTCTTAGTCGTAGTTCCCCATCAAATTCCTTTTTTATGTCTCACAGGTTACTTTAAACACACCCTCAACCTGCAAGAAAGAGTCATGAAATTCCTTAGAGTGATAAAGGGGCGAGAAGGAGGGGGGTGTTAACGAAAACAATTTTTTATCATCATCATCATAATCTTTAATCAAGAAATGAGAATGGCTGAAGATGGATGTGCAACTTATCTTCAGCAGCCTGCCTTGTCCATTGGCGCAAGTTTTAGACTAACTTTTTTTTTTAGCATCGCGTTTTACTACTCGTCCGTGTTATACGCCTATGTACTAATTACGCTAGTGGTTTTTGGGGATTAGGAAGGTTATATATATAGAAAGTGTACCCGCATGTGCGTGGAGTGAGAGTGGAAAATAGTTTTGGAAAAAACACCTCAGTACACCCGGCCTGGTGTCAAACTGCAACCTCATCGTCACCGGCAAACCACACCTTAAACGAGACTAAAGCCTTTGTTCGACGAGCCCACAAGTGCAGCTAAAAGCTGTTATTTTATTATATTCTATTTAGTGTATCACGTCTTACTACCCACCCAGGCTCCCCGCATATTTTAACTAATGGGACAAGGATGCGGCAGGAAGAATTTAGAAAAAGTGTACCCACATTATGAAGATGGAGAATGGTAAACCATTTAGGATACTATGCCTACCTAATTAAATTCGGCTGGGATTCGAACTCTATCCTCTTCCTCTCCGGTGAACTTTACCATAGGCCTAAGCCTACGTCCTAAGCTATATGCTCACCGAAACTGTTCATATTTTTTATTAATCTACTTCAAATGGTACAAAAAACACTTTGAAGTAACTTAAGTGAACACATAATCCTATTTCCAAATTTGAAGGAAAAAATATTTAAACTTTTCTTTCATTTGAAACCGCCCTAAGGGAACACATCCTATGCATCGAATTGAACAACTACCGACCAAATAGTACCAGAAAAAAGTACGGAAATAAAAATTAGCTGAAATGTAGGCGTGGTCTTACACTTCCATTGCCTGTCAATCATTGGACAGGACTCAATTAAATGTAGGTTTCTATTGGCTGTGACGTAGCACCCTCCCTGGCATGGTTATACATAAGAATAGGCGTGGCTTCTCAGAGAAATGGGGTGGGGATGATAAGGCACCATGGGAAGAGGGGGGGTGTTAAAGGCAAGAGGAGGGGGTCAACGCGGGAAAGGGAACGTTTTCCAAGGCTGGCTGTTCGCCTGAGTCTCAAATGTTTGGCGATGTTGGTGGTTTGGTAGGGGGATTTAAGTTGCCTGAAACGGGCTGAGGGGAAAGAAAGAAGGCTGTACCACTAGAAGGCAACGTGATGTTTTCTTAGTACTGTTCGGTGAACTGTGGCGCGTGAACTGTTACCATTTACATGTGATTTGTTTGGCAAGGTTATATAATCTGCTTGAAGAAAGAATTACCCGCGCAATCATTTGAACGGGAAAAAGTATTCCCCGAGTGCCGTGTACCGCGGTAGCTTCTATTTTCAAAGCTGTGTATGTGTTTTTATATTACAATATTGTTATTGTCACAAAAAAAAAAACCAACACAACAACAATATTGAATGTAAAATAGTTAATTGCTCTGTTTTTCTGGGCGTGCTGCGTTGTGAATTTGTGTCTGTCTAAGAGTGTAATCTTTTTTTTTTATGATAAACTTTGACGGTGTCAATACGTGATACGTCAGTAGGTCCCTAGTGTCGTTCGGATGATCACGATGTGTTTTTAACACCAGACTGCCAGATAACAGCGAACGCTATTTGGTTCGGTCATATTTATCTCACGAATATAAAATCAATGTTCCTATTGATGATGAAAATCAAAATCAATTTCCTCGGACATCGTTTCAAATAAAACGTACCATCCCGAACAAAACTAAAAAAGTAAATAGAAAGATATAGTTTCTGATAGTTTGGTTACAAGCTATATTCCACATCATGAGCTAGTTTAACAAAAAAATAGTTTTCTATCGTTTATGGGCGTTCCAAAAAGGACATATAAGAAGTTAGCGAGAAGATTAGGCCACCCATTTGTAATATTTTTCCGAGTGAGGTCCACCTCCCCAAACCGTGCGCCCTGAAGCAGTTCCCGATGACGATGAGCTGCCCGGAGGTGGTGTACCAGGCGTACTACCCTTACCTGTACCAACGACCAACCACGTCGGCTTCCAGCGTCGCTAGGACGACGCCTTTCCCGCCTTTTTCGCATCAATACGACAGGGTGAGTTCTTACCAACACTCTGAGATCGATTGTGAATCTTTTTAAACACTAGAACAATACACACAACTAATTCAAAATGTATTTAGACATGTTTTTTTTATTACCACGTATTACCATCCACTCGAGTAACACGCATATGTACTTATTACTCTAATGTGTTAGGGATGGAGGAGGTTGAATCTAGCCAAAGTGTACCAGTACTTGCGTGGAGAGTGAGCGTGAGAAATCATTCAGGAAAAAAACACCCCTCAGTATATCCGACCAGTATTTGAACCATGATCTCGCCACTATCGACAGTCCACTCTATTGGAAGATTGGCGCCCTAGACCATTCGACCACTGAAGTGGTTTCAGACATGTTAATGAGGCTTCGAAGAGTTCAGCCACGGCTCGTGGGTTGTTTCCAAGGAAATAAGGCTCGATAGGAGTAAGTAATCCCCTACAACGTCACTATCCATTTTACCAACCCCACACACAATAAGGTGATGTATGGTCCGCACCGGTGGAAACGAGGTTTAATTGTCAGGTTCATTTGTTTTGGTTTGATGGTGTTGAAGAGAGGTAGGGAGTTTTGAATCGCATCCAGAACGTATGGTTTACTGAGTATTTTTTTCCTAATCGGTTTCCCACTCTCCCTCCACGCTAAAGGAGCTGCAATTCTTCTAATATATTACCTCCCACTTGTCATTCTAAGTGGGTAGTAAAAAGTGGAGCACGGCTAATCTTGCTGGTATTTTATTCGTTACCAGTTGAACTACCCGGCGTTGCCCTGAAGAAATGTTTTTAGTTTAGTGATTGTACGAGGAAGGCAACTTTAAATTTTAAAATTGCAGTTTCTAGGTGCATATGTTCGTGCACAGGTGCTACTAATATTTAAATTTCAGCCCTCTGTGTGCGGTGGATATCGTGCAATGCTCATGACAGAAAAACCAACTCTTAATTTCATTAAAGATGCTTGAAGCTCGCTAAATGATCCACATCCCTCGTAAGACGGGAATCTCAGGCCAAATTTTCAACAGAGCCTTACTCGCAAAGGCGGAAAATTGCATTAATAAATGTATATTTCCTTTAGTCTGCAGATTACGCCATGGCTTAGGTGTTTTAAGGTGGGAATGTAGAGAACACGACCTGAGGAAAATGCCAGTGTTTTTGCAGTTTTCATAGAAAAAAAAAATCTGGCTTAAATAATAAAAATATTGTCGCAATCCAAACAGAGTTCAATTCTTCACCTGGTGATATCAACAGTGGTTGAATATCTATCATGAGCATAGTTGCATTAGACAAGAAACTTTTTAAATGAAGAGAAAAAGTTGTCATCAAATTTCAGGACACCCTTAACAGATATTCAAGAAATGTTGGGGTCATCATGTGAAGAAAAATAATTTGTATGTTTACACAGAAGCAATATTTGATTTATTTGGACCAAAAAAAGTTTTGATTTAAAATCTTCAAAAACAATGACCTTTTCTCGCGTCGCTTACATCCACACCTTAATCCAGGCAAGGGTATACTAAGGAGTGTGTATGGGAGATAATATCCTCAATAGTTTCTTTCTATTCATCTCCATGAATTTACAGTAAATTCTAACTCTCTTATCACCATCCCCTTAGTGAAAATGTGTGGATATAAGGGCAGTAAGACGCGTTGCACAAACAAAAAAAAAGTAATTTAGTACTCAAACCTATCTGATGCAAGCGCACCCATGTGACGCAGCACGATATGACCTCGAGTTTGACAGGAGTTAAAGGATAAAACACACTTTTATCTTCGAATCTGACAAGATTTAACTGATAAGGGGTAATCTAACGTTACTTCTGTTAGACATCTTATGGACATGGGAGGATCTAATCTAGTAATCTAGCAAGATTTTACCAACCTGGCACTATCTAATATCAAATCTGGCTGTATTTATTTTTATGGACAAGTCGTTGTTCAATGTTATGCCGGGATCACGACCAACTTAACGCTCGCTTAGCGTTCATATAACGTATACTCCATTCACGGTAGGAATTACTCTCTGACAGGTCTTTTTCCCTACCAATATCCTACTATATAATAGATTTTTGGTAGAGAAAAAGGCCTTTCAGAAAACAATTCCTACGCTGAACAAACTTTAGTGTAGCTCAAAGATTCTCCTCGAGGTTTTTAATGGAAGCTATCACGATGCTGTTAACTAAACGGTCACTTAACGTAAAGAGTGGTCCATAGGAGAACTTTTATGTTACGTGAACGTTAAGTGAAGTGTACCACGTGTTCTAGCTAGCCAAACATGTTGCGAGCCAAGTTAACACAGCTATTTAGTACTTCATTTGTTTGTTTATGGAATTCAGACGACTTCAACGGTATTGTTTGTCATCATCTCGTAAACTCTTAAACCTCTTACTATAATTTATTCTGTAAATCTCGTAAGCTTATATTGCAAGTACTTACAGCCTAATCAGCCCTAAATGCTTGGGTTTAATTTTCGAGAGCAATTTATTTTCAAACAGTCCAAATTCATTGTGATTTGCACTAGATTTTACGTTAAGTTATGTGGATCATAGTTACACACTGTGTTTACTTACGTTTAATGAACATTAAGGGAAAGATATGAACGTTGCATTACGTTAACTTTATCTTGATCACGACATTAAGCCCTGCATTTGCTACAAGTTTATGAATACGGAAAACTCTAATTTAGTAATCTGGCCAAATTTTATGGAGTAAGAAATATCTGGCCTTAAGTCAAGCGTCTCAAACTGGCATCTAATGCGTTGTAACTAAACGTGGCAAGATCTGGCCTGACAGTGTAATCTGTTCTTACCATTTCTGTAGGTCCTTTGTTGAAGTTTTAATTTCTAAATGAGTTGACAGTTCCCTTAAACGTTGGGTTGGGACCCCTATAGCGGCCGTATAAGAGATTCCGGGGGCCGCGGCAAACATTGACAAACGCGAATAAATTAAATTTTTACTAATGTGTAGAAATATTGAAATTATAACACACAACTTTTCTTCATAGATTTGTTTAGCTTACTTCAGAAATAAACGCTGTCTATCATGATTAAAAAAACACAATTTTAATAATAATTCGTAAAACGAATTAAGAAAACTCATGGCTTTTATTGGTTGAAAAGAGTAGTTGTTAAAATTGGATTTAATGTGTTAAGATAAGCGAAGTCATCCATCTCATTAAATTGTTATGCTTAGGGTCTACTACAAATAACTTTATTTTGTGTGTAGATTACCAGTTGAATTTTTTTTCTTTTTTTCTGCACGTTCAAAAATTCAATCAATTATATTAATTATAACTGCACACATGCTTTTTTTTGCCATGAGTGAACCATATATTAATTAATGTTGTTCTAATTTGATCTAAAACTGTTCCAATACTGAAACTAGTGTTAAAAAACTTCAACCATTACTGTCTGGATCGCTAATAAATTTGTATTATGAAATAGGGTCACGAATAA
Source organism: Timema douglasi (assembly GCA_901482245.1). Taxonomy (NCBI): domain Eukaryota; kingdom Metazoa; phylum Arthropoda; class Insecta; order Phasmatodea; family Timematidae; genus Timema; species Timema douglasi. The sequence continues at coordinate 137,629 of CABEEJ010001516.1, forward strand.
AAACCTTTAAGAACCTGTGGGCTAGGATAGATTAGACCTATATTACAAAGAGCTCTGTTAAAATGGGTTGTTATTTAACATTTTTTTAGCACTGCATCTCACTACCCGTTGGGCATAGCGCATTTGTATTAAAACTATGCCAATGTATTATGGATGGGTATGGTTGCATTTTGATTGAGTGTACCTGCATTTGCGCGGAGGGAGAGTGGGAAATCATTTAGGGAAAAACACCCTCAATAAACCCAACATGAATTCGAAACCCAATCTCCTCGTCTTCAGAAGTCCAGTCTAATACGAAAGTATTTAGTTGCTTCCATCATTCGACGGGGATGGATAATTAGTATTGGGGATAACTAGTCGTCTCGGATACATTTGTTACAATTTGTTCCCTCTATTCGTTGGTCAAATGCTCTGCGGCGTCACTCTTGCAAAAGACTGGACTGCCGATGATGGTGAGATCTGGGTTCCAATTCCGGTTAGGTGTATAGAGTGTATTATTTTTCCCTCTCCCTCCTCGCATTCAACCTCCTCATCCCTAGCACATTAGCGAAAATATGCGTAGAATCCGAAACTGTAGTGAAAAAAACAATATTTATTTAGGTAGGCCTAAGCTAAAACCCTGAGTAAATATTTTTAGAGGAAGTAGGTGTGTTTATAATAGTAAACTATATCCTCCCCTGTTTGACTACATAGGCCCTATTGTCCCTATAAACCGATAATTTCTATCAAAATACGAATAATTCTAATTTAAGAGTAAATATATCTGCTTTAGTGACTGAATGGTTTAAAGCGTCAATCACATGTTGGACTGGTATGTTGATGGCAGTGAGATTGGAGTTTAAATCACGGTCGGATCTACTGAGGGTGGATTTTCCTAACTGATTTCCCACTCGCCTTCCACGCAAATGCTCATCTATTACCTGTAAAATGCTTTCTTACTCATCCCTACCTCATAACAGTATTATTTATTTTATTAAAATTTTAAAATTATTAGTTCCTGTGCACAAACATGAACATCTCAAATTAAATTTTTGTTTATATATTTTATAATTTATTAAAAACTGAATCGGAAGAACTAAAATGAAGAGTTTTTTGTGTCTGTTTGAAGAGAAAAAAAGTGGGTTCCGGGTAGCCACGCCTTTTTTTTTTTAGAACCACGTCTTACTACCCGTTCGGGCTATACGCTTATGTGCTAATCCCACTAATGGTTTTAGGAAGGTTATATTTATAGGAATTTTACCAGTATTTACGTTGATATGGAATGGAAAACAATTTTTGGAAAAACTACCTTCAATACACCCTACCGAGAATTGAACCTCAATCTCTCCGTCACCGGCAGTCTTGCTTACTGCGAGAGTAATGCTTTAGATCATGCGGCAACTGAAGTGGGTTTGATATAATTTTAAAAAAGACCAAAAAAAGTAAGCAGAATAATATAAATTAAAATATTTGAGATTGAACATGTAGGCACTACTGAGTAAATTAATTATAAGGAAGTCCCTTAAATAATAATACTAACAGTGCTAATAATCCAGCATGATGCTATCATTTTTGACCGCAAGAAAAAGTTTTTATATTTTCTTCACAGGTCCTTCCCATAGTTTTTTAAATTGTAATTTATTCACAATTTTACGTTGTAGAGATTTCGCGATACTCTTGACTAGACAAGAAAACTGGTACGCTGGCGATCAAATGTCGCGATCAGTTACTATACCATACTAATAGGATCGGTAGCAGAGTGACAAACCTAGTTTACTAATGTAGTTGATCTACAACCTAGGTAAATGAGTTAGATGGGTCAAATTTTAGGATACCTCATAGAGTGCCTGAACTAGTTTAGTTTAATAAATGTGTGGGGGATAGTACAATCATCTATAAGCTTCGAGTAGATTTTGGTGGGGATATTATTATTATTATTATTATTATTAGCACCGCGTCTTACTACCCGTTCTGGTTATAAGCACTTACGCTAATGTGTAATGGTAGGGATGATTGTGAGATAAAAATGGAAGACCTACAGTTTAACGTGGAATCCGAACCACGGTGGAGGCCTGGCATTCCCCAAATTTGGTGGGGATATTAACAATAACAATAGAAAGGTGGACACAACAAGGATTGGAATTAAAACTGCCGATTGAGTCAAGACAACAAATCTTAATTGTATAATTTTATACAATAATTATTAAATAAACTTACTTAAGAAACTCAAATAAACGGCGGAAAACAAATAATATTCACCTATATTACCTTGAACTGTATGTTCACGCTTGCTGTGGAATAAGTGTTAAGAACAAAATAAATAAGTTTTAAATTGTTATGTTCATTTAAAAAATATTTTTTCTAACATTACCGTAATACATTCCAATAATAAAATTAACAAAAACAGTTTGGTGGCCGCATGGCCTAAGATGTCACTTTAAGAGTAGACTGGGCTGCCGATAACGGGGAAAATTGGGTTCGAATCCCAGTCGAGTGTACTGAAGGCGGTTTTTCCTAAATGATTTTAAGCTTTCCCTCCGAGAAAATGCTGGTACACTTCTTCTAAATTCAACCTTCCTTGTTCCAAACACATTAGTGTAATTAGTACATAGGCGTGTATCCCTAAAAGGTAGTAGGCCTATGACGCAATGCTAAAAAAATAAAGTAAAACAATGCTTATTCGATTATTATCTTTATGGATTGCATATAGTGTATTGGGTTATTGATTAACTGGTGATGTTGATATGATTATTATGAAATATTACCATAATCATGGATGCTGGTATCAGACAAAATTCTCTAGTGCAGTTACGGATGCGGATTTTTCCATTTGGTTGAAAGTGGGT